>JAULBZ010000634.1:0-28403 GCA_032360805.1 Neoturris breviconis
CATCCAACAATGATATTTTTATCCTTTGTTTGCAAAATTTCAATGAATTTGGATTCAAGCTCTTTGCTTTTATATGAGAGTGTGTCAAGATCAGGACGTTCAACAAATTGCAGTTGATCAGATATATACAAGAGAGCACCGCCTTTTTCACCTTCAGTGGTATATAATATTGTATATAATATTGTATATAATAAACCAGATGACTATTCGCTATATTAAACAGACAACGATGATAACTTCTAATTGAACCGAGAGAAACCTCGCACAACTCTTTGCTATATTGATAAAGGCGATAGAGGTGGATTCTACCATGACGTCAAATTTAATGAACTTTTTTTAAGAATGACGTCAATTGTAGAATTTATCAATTTACGTCAATTTATAGTTTTGCATGATTGGGAACTAGTAAGTAAGTAATCGAAAGTATAATGTCCTTAGGGAATCCACATCAGTTCAGTGATTCTTCCTTTTATCCGACTGTCAACTATGTTAACTCACCACTAGAGATATTTGAACCCCGACCGCACTGGTGAAAACCGAAGGTGCATATTACTACACCATCGCCGCCAACTATGGCAGCGCCGTTGAATATTTTTTCTCATTTCAGATCATGTTCAGATCGATGGAAAATGTATTCTTTGTTGTGTCAACACTACGATCTGTATCTATCATTGTCAAATAACGATAAGTATTGCGAGTATAATATGGAGTAATGCGAGTATCAATTTTCTTTGACTTGCGAATGAAATTGGTATAACATTTGGTCTGCCCGAACCTTTTGGTCTTACAGAATAACCTGCTGATATGATTCATGCCAATTTGTTTTAATTCGCAGTAACTTTCTCATGCAAACTGAAACGACAGCAATTCCAAAAGCTTTGTACACTTTATATACTTTTATACCTTTATATACACACATAAATATAAACCATAACTAAAGGCAATTTTCGGATGATTTAGGCAAATATCGAGGAAATATCGGATCGCATCTTATTGCAGGCTATATTTCATTTCGAAAGCATATGTTTTAAAGTATAAAATTGGATAAATGCGAACACACATTTTATTTTTTTTATGAGCATAATATGAGCTGAGCCTCATAGTGCTTAAAACTTTACTGTTTCAAAAAATGCTTAGGTGATGTTTAATCATAATTTATGCAACAAGACAGTGTAAACCAAGTATAACAAAAGCAACAAGATAGTGTAAACCAGGTATAACAAAATAAACGTTCGAAGATTATGATGATTTTTCTGAAGTTGATTTATTTTCATAGAGTTTTACTTGAAAAACGTTCTGACAAATTTTGGCGACCAACATTTTTCAACTAAAAAATATTCGCACTGGCTGTTTTGACTTGATGACGGCAGCCTAATGACGTCATCGAAAATATAATTGTGCCAAAATGTTTACGTATTGACCTAACATTCTGGAAAGTTTCGACACTGCAGCATTGTTCCATCAAAAGTTATATTGAAGTTATATTGAAACAAGTATTGAGCAGTCCCTCGAGTATTGAGGACCCCCAAAAAGGCCCAGTATTAATAGGGTTAATATATAGTTTCTTGTCCATTCTGACCTTTCGCCCGTGTATTAAGCCCACAAACACCTGTATAATAATGTATATATGTTCCAAATGTTTCATCGAACCATTTATAAGCAGATATGTAAAGACCGCTTTCCTCTTCAGAAAATTTTTCGCGGTACGGAAACGGAACGGAAAATGCGCACGTGTAGAAAGAAATCATAGACATTCCATTGGTAGAAATTGACATCACACGATTAAAAGCCCAAAAGTTGGACGCGAAAATTAAAAGGAGTTAGGTATCTTTTACTCATTTGCAACAAAAGTCACAAAGTTTCTAGACATATAAGCAATTCATTCAAAAGTTACGAAAAAAGGTTTAGCAGGGTTAAAGTTTTCATCGTGTATTTTTTGTCTTTTAATAATTTTACTTATTATTATCTAAATAAATCAGCATACTTTAGTCATCTGCGTCGTTATCCTTTGAACGTATTTCACGAAGCAAGAAAATTCTAACCATCGATGTTTAGAATTTTCTAACGCTTGAAATATTTTTTGTATTGAAGTTTTTAAAAGTATTTAAATGTATTCTGAAAGAAATTTCACCGTGTAATGGGACCTTTACAAGACTAAAGACTTTACTAGTAAAGATAATAGCTCGTTATAATCTGCCGAAACTCATTAGCGAAGCTAAAGCATTCTTGTGTGGTTCCACCAAAATAAACATATTTTTGTTTCTCATGACAAAGTTGCAGCGTCGATTTCAATGAAACAGCTAAATAGCAAAAGACAAATAATCTGAGGTACTACAAAGAAGTAAAAGTGTTTTAAATAGTAACAAAGTTTACTCCGTAAGTGGAAACAATTTTTTCTGACAAAGATGTTTTATTGGTGGTTGATGTGTGACTTCTAAACTGCTTTTTGTATGTCAAAACGACATATTCTTGATTGGACATTATATTTCTGCCACCGAGTGAAAGTCTGCTGGATGCAGTCCTGTACAATTCCATATTAGACAGTCTTTCACACTGTGCATCGGGATACTTATCACATATTTTATTTAGAAGTAACCAAGTAAAGGCCCTAGTAGTCGAAAGTTGCTTAACTATTTCGAAATTTTAGTGCCAAAAAATATATTAAAAAACTTCTTAATCCTAATAACAGGAGGGCACAAACCCACGCTCCATTTTCATTTTGTGATAACGCTTTTTTAGTAATGGTATGTTGTTGAAATTTGCTGATTTAAGTTACGTTATTTTTCATATTTTACAAAAAAGATAGCATATTTTACAGAACGCAAACTTACCGTTAATGATGGCGTCATAGCAGGTATAAGTGACGTCATCAAGTCAATTTTTTTAGCCAAAGTATTCGTATTGAGTTGTTCTATGAGCATTCCAAAAGCATTAAAGGTTCTGGAAAAAAATGACCGGGGGCACTACTGGTTCTGTATGTGTTTCTGCCTAACCCAAAAATGATGCAGAGAGTTTGGCTGCACTGTCCAGTGAAGAATGTTTTCTAGCTGTGAGACTAGTAACCGCATTAAAATCTTTCTTGACGTCCAGAGTGGACTATAATCTAGGAGTAAAACAATTCTAGTGACGTCACTCGCACACACCATCGTAGAGAAAAAGTGTACTTTGATATTATCGACAGTAAAATAAGGTAAATTTCGTGTAAATTTCGTGTCTACCAAGACGTCACCTAGGGTTAATCGTTACGAGGACAAAGTTTGCTCAAATTTTCACTAGTTTAAACACTCTCCTTTGTTTTTTTTAATTTGAAAATATTTATTCTCTTTAGACTGAAGAATACAAAATGGATCCTCGTGACGAAAGGTTTCAACGATTTTTAGCTTTCAACGCAAACTTGAGAGCTCCAATTGAAATACAAACTATGGAAGAGTTTATTACTTCAATCTGTAACGGAAGCTCGCAATATTTTAAATTTGAACGTACAGCTAACAAGAAACATCCAACTAGATATGTGCATGATCCAAAAGAACTTCATTTTTTCTCAACATCTCCCAAGTTAACAAATAAACGAAAATGCCCCATTGTACCAAATGCAGAATCGTTTGTCCAGAAGTTTGAAGATGTTGACGAATTTAGAGCTTACAAGAATGATTTGCTGGGAAAACCTTTCATGTTCCGTTTGAGACTTAAGGCAAGTAGGATCTCCGATAAAACTACATATATCGTGAAGGATGCGATTGTAATTAAAGTCCAACCAAGTCATCCTGATATTGCAAATCTTCTACGCGATGGATTAAATGATGCAGAAGAAAGATTTGAAAAAGGAGAACGTTTTGCTCTTGAAATAAGTTTCGAAGATATCATTGAAACATGGTATTGTAATACTCTATCTCGAATGACTGGGAACCATGATTGGGAATTTACTATTCTCCAAAAAGAAAGATTTTATTTAACTTTGACCAACTATTCAGGTCGTACTCGCTTCTGTAGCAACGAATGCTGTCTAGTATTGGGGATTATTCTTTTTCCATGTTATGCGTGCACATTTGGTATTTACCGTTGTACACGTGCTATGATTTGCAACACACAGACTGTTACGTTGATAGGGCGTGCAGCATATTCCTTAAAGGCATTGTAGAACCGGTAAAGCAGTTATCCATGAAAGAAAATTATGCAATGGAGATGTATTATGTTGTTAGTGTCTTGTTGTTTCATGAAACTACATATATTTCCCATGCTCGGTTTATGTTTAGCTTAATCTTAAGGGACTCTTTTTTATGCTTATAAGTGACTTCAAAAATAACAATTCTGCTATGACGGTTTCACTGATTACTTATATACGTTATTGCATACGATTTTTATATACGATTTTTAAAAATTGTCCAGTTTTATTTACGAGAATGCCCAAAATTTTGTGATTCTAATGACGTCACAAATAAAAATTATTGATGTTGCTATTGTTTAAATTTGATAAACATTGCTAACCAAATTACAATATTGACATATGATGACGTCCTCTTTTACTTGAAAATAACTATTTTCTTTAAGCGACAAAAAAGATCGAAATCTTGAACAAAAGATTACAGTACCTAATTTTAATCTCCCCACAATATTTTACACGTTTAAACTCATTTTTTTCGATTTGGAACGTCATCAAAACGATACAAATTTGGTCACGCAATTAAAATCGCACAAAAGATTTTTTTTTAATCATTTTTGAGGTACATAGCGCAGATATGGAATGTAACTAGGTAATTTGAACTGGCCTTAGGTTATCTGAGCTACTCCATATTTAATATTGAGAAAGAGGTTAGTAGAGTATCACATGCTCATAAGTTGAGGTTTCGTAGGGTTAATCGTATAGAGTCTTTTGGTAGTAGTATATTTATTTAGTTTAGTATTATTCTTATACACCTACTCATTGTAAATAAATCACTAACATAACTATACAGGAGTGACCGTATTCGTTAGACTTTCACTTTGTGCATGCGGTGGTTACTGTTCATGGCATTCTGCTGAGTAATTAAAATCCCTATTCAGAACTTATCTTTAATCTCCAGTAAATCGTCAGTTTCTCTTGTGACATATTGTAAAAGTAGATCAGAGTCTCAAGTAACTAATACTCGGGAATGCATAGATTGAAAATAATAACTGCAATATAGGATATTTCATCCGATTGCTTTTATGATAACCATAACTGTTGGCATGAACTAAGTCACTTTTGATCGAATATAGATCACTTCTCATAATCAGCTCCTTTACAGTACTTTCACGTTTACTGCCATCAAGACAAAACTCATTATATGCAGGATTGTTAGCTAGCAAGTATAGATGGAAATTTAACGATAAATTTTATAACTAGGGCACATGGATTATGCTTTGTTGCGAAAACAATACGTTGAGTATCATCTTTTCGTTTAACGTTCTTTCAAGCTTCATTACATTACTAATATTACTTTCGCAAAGGTATTTTCAACCTTAACCATATAAGCCCCAGGCTGGCTTCCCAGGGTTTCTTCTCTCTTGACATACGTCAAGAGAGAAGAAGCCCTGGGAGCGAGGTTGGGTACAATTATAGTTCTGGTTAAATCTCATTAGACATCTATTATACAATTTAGACCAAGGATCGCATTTTTTTGCTAATGCCAGCAGTTTTGGGATCATTTAAAACAAAATTTGGTATCATTGTTAAACGTTGTTACATTTCTTTAAATATTTATCAATTCTGTTTACAGATTCTAAAGGAAAATAAAAAGAGTTTATCCAGGTAACTAGAGTAATATCAGAGTTTCCAATTATCTGAATTGATTGAAATGAGGCTCCAATTGTGACAAAATGAAACCTTGTACTAATATTATGGACTTTAGTATATAGAACGATAGTATTTGTCTTGATATGCTTAATGAATTTTTTTGACTGAGGTCAGCAAATATTTTCTAATATCGCCTGAGAGATTGTTTCAATAATATCTACTAATGAATTATTGCAAGGAGCCATGAATAAATAATTTTGTTGAACTGTTTTTGAAAGAAAGTGGACAATAAAAAGTATTAGAAATTAAAAACAACAAGAAGCCGAATCGGCTTGAAAAATTCCGCCTTTCTGTATGAATATGACATTAAAAGATTTAGTAATGTACATGTGCTATAATGGATTGTCGGAAAAGTGAGACCCAGGACCGTACTATTTGTAACTGAGACCCGAGACCCTAATATTTTTCAGACCAGATCTGCGCAAGATTTTCCAAAATAATATATACATAAGTGTGATGTTTTCTTAACTTTTAGATACCAAACAAATTTTGACTATTTATATTGACTGTTTATATCCTTTCTGTAACACAATTTCGTCCTCTCAAGAGTCATTGACACGTAAAAGATATGCCGACTACTAGTCAGGCTAAGATGGTGCTTTTAAGTCTGGAATCTGAAAAAGTAGTCCTTCCACTCAGAACGAATGCTTACAAATACTGCGACACAACTCAGACATTTTGATATCGGCATATCCAATTTTACCTTAAGATGAAATTTTTTAGATTGTCTAGCTAAATGTCTGGCAGAGGTGTTGAGGTGTTCTCTTATTTACAGAGCGGTAAGGGTTAGGCCAGGCAGTCAAATACGTTAGGATCAGAAACTTTCGCGATTTTCGTTTCCACAGAAAATTTCAAATAGACTAAATCGCGAAAGCTTTATGCTCGCAAAAAATATCAAAATAGCCATTCGCGAAAGTTATTCTGCAAAAAAATACGAAATTAAGCTATCCGCATTTTTTGTTTCTTTTTTACATATTACAATGTTTCACTATTTCCTTAACATGGCCCTAATATCCAGTTGTGTCTGTGTTTCTTTTTTGGCATTTCTGGTCCAGGTCTCTAGAACCTTATCTCACAGACGTTGTTATAATTCAGTAGAGACCAATTGTCTCAGGCACGTTTGGATTAATTATTTACAATAGAACTCGGATTGCTTAAGATAATAAAAGCACTAGGCTAAGGATTCACATTGCAAGGTTAGACTTGATCATTCTCTATCCCTCACCCAGATAGACTAAGAAAAAGTCAACCCTGACAGTATTTACTTTACTTAAGCGTCATTTTGTAGCTATCAACATATCTCTTGAAAAATTAAAGGTTCTAGCATTCACTGTTCAAAAGTTATTACTGCTAAAACCAAAACTTGAAATGAAAGTTCGCTAATGTTTAAGTGGAAAGTGAAAATGATCAATGATCCATTCACTATGAACTGTTTATCCAAATGTAATACGAGTACGTGATGTGGTGAGCTGTCAGAACTTTATTGGTTTAGAACAGCTGAAAAATATATTTCTGTTTAAACGATTTACATTGAGAAATTGGACATTCTTGCGTTATTGAAAACGAAACTTGCAGTGACCATCTTTTCCATGTTGTTCTAGCGTCTTTACTGCGGAATTTGAACAAGTTTATGTTCACTGGTAGGCGCACGCTAGGAACACAAGATCAGATGATACTGAAGTTGACCACCAGTCTTTTTATGTAGCCTGGATAACCTGTACCCCATCACGCAGGCTATTTCAATTAAAAATATTCAACGCATGTGTTCTTTATGTCAATACTATTGACTGTTGTAAATTTTAGTCTACACACTACACACATGAATTTCCTTGTAGCCATATGGGTATATCTTCAAGTCACAGGCTAATAGCTCGTGTAAGAATGGTAGTTGGAGCTTGTGGTATAGAAGAAACGTTATTTCCTATACAAACTTGGCAAAACTCCCATCGCAAAGCAGGTTATCGTCATAACTATTTATAATCCCCATTAGTATGCATACAACATTTTACAGACTGCCGCCGAAATTCGAAATCTGGTTCGGGATTTATGCTCAATATTCTTTATCAAAACAAAATTAAAAAATAATAAGAAGAAGACAGCCGTTTCGCTATAAAGTTATGAAGAATGTTGCTGTTTAAATACAGATATAAATCTAAATAGAGCATTTCACAGACGGTAATTACGTTTTACTAACCCTTCACTATATTATTGAATACTTTTAAAATACTTATTCGCATGTTTTGAATGTTTTTGGGATTGCTTTCCAGCCTTCTTTTCTTTCAGCCTGGTGGAACTTTATTTTTTTAGGCAGTGTTTTCGGTCAGTATGCAGTTAACTTAAAGATTCCCTGTCTTGTACACGAAAGAAAGAACATGCTTTAGATCAGAACTAATGTAATTAAGCAGTTTAGACTAATATTAAAGCTTTAAAAACCTCATCATTTAGAAAATATAAATTTTTAAGAAAATATTTTTTTGCAAAGAATTATTAAAACCTTTGCTGTTATATGCAGATAAAAACTTGATTAGAACACTGCACTGGTAATAATTCCGTTTTATTAACCTTTTAATGGTACTCATGGGTATTTTTCTATTTCAAATCATATGTTTTAAATGTTTTTAGCTTCGTTTACCAGGCTTATATTTTTTCTTTCTTGAGGAAATTTTCATCGTTAATTTAGGCAGTAGTTTTTAGTCGAAGTAAGATTTTTTGCTTTGTAAACGAAACGATAACCAAGCTTTTGATTAGACCTAATGTAATTATGCATAATAGCACTTATTATAGCTTTAAAAAGTTCCATTTTGAAAAGAATGAAATCTTGCAAAAATTTCCTACTTGCTTTTCCCAATCCTGGGTGACAGGATTGGCTTTTGAGTTCGTACGACCTTTAAGCACAATATTTACGTCAATCCGCATTTGAAATGATCATTATTTTAGTTTCCTCCTAATTATACTTAAATTTGATTATGTTCTTCTGATTCACGGCCAGGCGATAGCAGAAGCTATAAGTATACCGTAAAATCCAACAGACAAGCCCCCGGGCTTATTCGATTTCAAATAGCTTTTTAGAGTGTGGTTATCCACCAGTGGGCTTATCTGCGGGTAAGCTTATCCGTAGGCGAAAAAAAGGTTAATAGACTAATATATTGATTCTGCATAAAAGTCGTAAAACTATTTATTACATAGTTATCATTTTCTCTAAGTCTAAACACAACATACAGTATAAAATACAATGTTTAAGTACACTCTTTTACGCGGAGGGAATGGAGGCAGGATTCTGATACTTATTTATATTATACTTGTGAACTGATTAGTTAAAAACCTAAATCGGGGAAACTGGAAATTGTGGCTGTAGGAAAGAGGAAAATCTAAAAGAAACAAACCACAAAAAGGTTGAGCTATGAAGAGGAACTTTAATTATATTTTATCTTCTCAGCAATGCATTTTTAAGCGATCTACGGTCTTGAAATATTCTCTTTATTGACTTTTAACTATTTTGAATCACAATAGATTTTCTTTTTAAAATAAAGTGATTGGCTGATATCTTATCAGATTAATCTGATGGAATTGAACACGTCCGACTTTTCTAAAAATCGAATCAGACAATCTGATGCGATAAAAATCATCATATTATAGATGATTATAATAATAATAAAGTATAAAACGAACACGATCATCCAAACAAACTGGTGAATACGAGATAATCGAAAATTAATATGCAATATAAAATACGAAAATTAGTCAGACAAGGTGGTCCCAAGATGCTAGAGTCGGTTTTTCAACTGCCAAAGGAGCTCCGCAAATGTGAAGCGCGCTGCGCGCACTTCTTTTTGTTCCGCAAAGATTTGAGAAATAGTCATTGACATCAGGTGAAATCGAATTCTCACTAATTGAAATACTATAGGTATATATCCAGCTTTAATCTGTCATTCAAAGGGGAAATTCTTGATTAACATTGAGTCAAATACTTCCTTCCCTACAATCGTTCAGTCAGAAGAACAGCATCAGGAATATTTATTGCTAATCTCCTCCTTTTTAAAAATATTATGGCTTATCGTCGTTGTATAAGTATATTAAATACTAGACGATGGAGAGAGTGCATGGTTCGTGACTTTTATTAAATGACCTTTTGTTATTTTTACAATCAGAAACAAATCGTAAATAATCATTAATACCTATGACGCCAAAATAAATCAAGCATATAGAAATTGACCTGTTATTTTTAAATGATCCGGAATGTTTCTCATGCTTATTGTTTGCTATCAATGCCTAACAAAATATTGATATAGACTGGAGCAAATAGTCAAATCTTTTATGCGAAAATGAGATGGACAAAGGGTTATTTAAAGATTTTCTGCTTTCGCGCAAATCAAAAATGAAGAAAATTCCATGTGACGTCAACCTCGTCCCCAGGCATTTCCCTTTTTTTATTTTACTCGGACCTTATAGAAAAGACAAAAGGAAAGGAGGTCCAAGAAAAATAAGTGTCTGAGGACGAGAATTCCCAACATGACGTCAGAAATCGCGAGATGACGTCATGGAGTCGTTTTTGACAGGTTTAAATTCTAAAGATCTTATTCAATAGTTACTAAAAGTAAATATCATTACAACTTATTGATTTCTAAAAAAAATTGTATTACTAGACTTGCTATTGTGATCAGACTTTGAGATAAGTGGTTTTGCATAATAGCCAATAACTTCAGTTGTAGTGACCATGTTTAACCCTATTAATACTAAGCCTTTTGACGGCTTCTCAATACTCAACCCCCCCTCCATAACTTTTGATATGACCATGCGGTAGTGTTGAAACTTTCCAGAATGTTAGGCCAACACATAATTAACATTTTAGCACAATTTCCTTTTGATGACGTCATTACAGGTGATGAAAAAAAAAATTTTAGGTGAAAAACATTTTGGTCACCATAATTGGTCAGAACGTTTTTCAAGCAAAAATAAGAGAAATAAATTGTGTGAAAATTTATTAACTGGTCGCATTAGTGTCCTGCACGAACGTAAAACTCTGCATAAAATGTGGTTTTGTATGTTCGAAGTTGTTTTCGTGTTCAAAATCCGTATTACTTTTTACCCCCGGTAGTACAAAAACAGAATAAATAATATAGGAAAATAATTTGACAATCAAGTTAGGTATTAAAACTTATGGATTGTTTCGCCCCATGTTACGGATCATCAGCATGTCTAGGCCATCGGACAGTCAAACCGTAATGAAAACGGAAAGAGAGTATAAAGTCGTGTTTTCGGAGCTCTATGATTTTTTATGTTACAGAATGCGATGATATGAAAAAGTTCTTGTGATAACGCATACATAACGCAAGAGTTATTGTAATGAGTGTGACAGGTTTTTTTAATGTCGATGTAAATTGTTCTACCCAGTGAACGGTTGCGTCTGGAAAATAAATGTTAGTACCTAGTCCCTACAAATGCAAATGTAAGTGGTGTATCTATGTAAAGGTGAACATTAATGTGAGTTGTATTGGATTATTCGAACGGAGAATTTATGTTTTATTTATAAGTTTATCCATGAATGCCTTATTTTCTAAGAAATATGGGTACTCAACAAGAACAAATAAAAGCTATATATGAATATATGAATAAAAGGTTTAAAGATTTGGAAGAAACAATTAGTGAGCAGTTTATAAACGATATTAAACTGAAAATATCTCAGGAATTTGAAACGGTTGTCAAAAAACAAGATGAAAAAAATTGAAAAGTTAGAGTCAACGGTTGCAATGATTCAGCAACATGTGGTTGGCTTGAAGCAGCAAAATGCTCGAATCAATGATTTGAATGAGGAGCTCGAACAATATGGTAGACGATTATGTTCACGTTTTGATGGCATACCAACTTAAAAGAATGAAAAGCCATGAAAAGATGTTCTTGAAAAGGTTAAATCTGTTTGGTCTGAGGCTGGTGTAAATATACCTGATCCAGTAATTGACCATGCTCACCGTATTGGACCGACTTACAAAGATCATTGTACTGGAGTCGTAATGAAAAGTGTGATTGTTCGATTGACGATCTTACGTCATCGGACTATGATATACCATGCAAGGAAAAACATCAAGGAGCAATCGAAAATAAAAGTTAAACTTGATTTAACAAGGCGAAGGTATGAATTTTTACAGGAAGCGATTTCTTATGTGAAAAATATGAATGATTTAGTCAAATATTGTGACGACAATTGCAGGCTCCATGTTAAATTTAATGATGATGGTAACAAAAATTTTAATACATTAGAAAATTTGAAACAGCTTATTTCTGATCACGCTTGAATTTTATTATTGGTTTCTGATCAAAATGTAAACAAAGTTTGTTAAAATTCATATGTTATATATTTTTTCTACATGTCTCCAACTAAAATTATATTTTTAATATGTTTGACAAAATTATTGAGGCATATCACAGTAATGTGCCAATCTGTTACTCCCTTGAGTTATTTACTTTTGTGTTTTTGATTGCGTACATATCACTTTGAACTTTAGTTCTTCAGAATTAATGTATCAAAAGATATCATGTCTGTTGCATTTTTTATATTTTTTATGTCATGCTAAGTATTTTGAATTTAATGTTTTTATTTTATTTTTGATAACATTATTTTTTTTGAGTGTTCCTTTATATTCCGATGCCTATAAGTAACATTCAATTTTGCGCAGAGATATGTCTGTTTTATAATGCATTTTAACATGGCCAACATGGCCCTGAAATGTCGTCTTTTCGATTCGGTGTAAAACAATCTTTTTTTAATGATATTTCTATGGTGATTAGGAAATTTGGTTCCATTTGCCTGTCTCCATGCCATTTGTTACGTTTTTTTACTTCTGTTCTTTATGTTTTCATTCTTTGTCTTATTTGCTATAACTATTTTTAAATTGTCTAACATTTCTAAGATTTTCATGGTTTCTTATTTATATATTTATATATTCATAGTTGTTTTATTTTTAATTTATCTTGGTTTACCATCGCCTGTCGCAAAACTCTTACCAAATTTGTAGCACAATATATTTTCTATTTTCAAATTTGTACATTTGTTCCATTTATTAAACTTGCCTTAGTAATATCTGGCGATATTGAAGTTCCCCAGGGCCTAAAATTTCATGCTATCAAAATATTTCTTTGTGTCATTGGAATGTGAATGGAATTGCAGCTTTTGATTGCGTGAATTTTTTTTTAACTTTGATATAATTTGCGTTTCTGAAACCTTCCTAGATTCTAATTATGCAAGTGATGATCCAAGGTTAAGTCTCCAGGGTTATACTATGATCAGGTCTGATCATCCATCTGATACAAAAAGAGGAGGTGTGTACATCTATTGCAAAGAGGATCTGCCGTTTGTTAGAAGAAATGATATAACATGTTTAAATGGGTGTATTGTTGGGGAAATTAGGGTCAAGAACTCAAAATGTTTTGTCACATGTCTTTATCGCTCTCCTAGCCACACAACAGACGAAACAAACTTTTTCCTCTCCGGATTTGAGCAGACTTGTTCTAGCATAGCCCTGGGATCACCAATTTGTAGTTTAGTTATAGGAGATTTTAATGCAAAATGTACTAACTGGTGGGCTGAGGAAATAAGTAACCAATGTAACTTGGAATTGTATAACATATCAGGTTTATTATGATATTCCCAAATAATTAAAGAGCTGACAAAATTTGAACTAACTAAGTCCTCTTCATGTATTGATCTTATTTTCGCAAGTCAGCCAAATCTAGTTGTAGAAATTGGTACTCATCCTTCGCTCTTTAGTAGGTGTGATCATTAAATAATTTATACACAAGTTTCGTTTTACTGAATATTTTAAGAATTCCTTTCTTCCGTACTGGGTAAATTAGTGGAATAAACTAGGCTTAGAATTGAGGAATTCTTCATCAATTTTAAAGTTTAAAAAAGGTCTTTTAACTTTTATTCGGCCAAAAGTGTGCCCTGTATATAAAATCCATGAATTTGTTACGGTCTAAAGTTATTAACCTGTTTGCGTGTCAACTTTAGGCATCTGAGAGAGAACAAATTTCGACACAACTTTCTTGATACCATAAGTTCCCTTTGTAGTTGTAGTGCTGAAATTGAATCCACTAAACACTGTCTCTTGCGCTGTCTCTTCTATACGCGTATACGGTAGACACTCTTTGACAAAATTACAGATATAATTGGACCTATATCGGATTATCTATCAGATGATACACTAGTTAATCTACTTTTCTATGGTAGTTATATCTACAGTTAAGAGAAAAACGCCTCTGTGCTGAAAAATGCTGTTGCTTTTTTGGTATCATCTGAAAGATTTAATGTTCCGTTACTGTAAATAATCTGCGACATGCCTTGACTCAATCATTCTTGTTTTATATTTTTTGATTTTGGACCTTTATATTATTTTTATTGCCTAATTTATGTGAAGTACTTTACTGGTGGGATTAACTACCGTGGGGTATCAAGTGTTTCGTATTTGTCACTTTTTATTTTGTAAATTTGTGTACTGAATAGAAAAAAAAAACGAAAAAAACAGTGAAACTGCCACTCCTTAAACTGAGTAATATTAGCGGGAGCAAGCCAAACCCAAGTAGAACGGAAAACGGAAATAGGATGTAAAGAAAATAAGAACATGCAATATTTTAGTTAATTTAAAATGCAACATTTACATTTAATGAGTAAGCACATTTAAAATGTATTAAAGTCCCTGACAGGGGATTCCCAGATAATGTACAATATCAGCCGGAGCAAGATGGTAATATTTAAGAATTCGTCTTGATTTGTGACAATAACCAGATGTAAAGTTTCGTTCTGTGTGCCAAGGCTGACCCTCCATATAATGGAATCTTTTTTTCTTAACGGGAATTACGACGTCATGTAGATTTACAGGGATAGCTACAAATACATTAATGAGGCTCTTTCTGATGCATTACAGTAAAAAAATAATGGTATCTTTTATGGAACACTTTTTTTATTTTTCAAAATGCATCGAATTTAGTCAGTAAATTATTCCATTCTGGCCTGAAAAATATAAATTCGGGTCTGTAAATTACACATTATTGTTACCAACAATAATAATTGTTGATACAACAAAATGAAAATTACAGTAAACAATTTTTCGCTTTCACCCCCGTCGAGAAAACAGTCCCCTGGAAGATTTTGGAAAATTTTTAGATTTTTTTTTTTTAATTTTCTGAAAGCCAAATAAATTTTGTTAAAAGTCAGAACATTTAACGGACCAGCACATAAAAAGTTATTACATATTGAATCAGCCGCGTGCCATTATGCCCCCCTCTTCCTCATACTAAATAGGGTTGAGTTGAAATTGAGAGCACGTCTTACTATTCTTATGGTCTAATGGATGGTTATCTCGGGTAGTTTGCCTCTCAACTGTCCCCCTTTTTTCCTCCTCAACGCCAACCTCCTCGCACAAAGAAAGAGCTTTCTTATACCAGATACCATGATAATAATCTACATCATTTATAGTCCGAATTAGATCTATACTATCCATGACTTTTTATTCTGCAATAATTTAGTTAAAGGAAGTGCAACATCTAACAGATTTCTTATAATGACAATAATAATAATAATATACCTATATAGAGCTACATCACGATAAAGGCTGTATTTGCACTATATACAAAGCAACCTAACTACAATATTTGAACGAAAATAACTAAAAAACCCTTCAAACCAACGGATTTCTTGCCAAAGATTTTCTAATGAAAGCAATTTTGATTTAAAATGCCTTGATTAAGGTTGTGCTTAATTGAAGTTATTTTTCTCTAGCAAAGAACTCAATATCAGTGCAGAATGCTAGCACCCACCACACAAAAAATATTTTGCTCGATTAATCACAGGGTTTACACCTTTTATTTAACTTCCATTCACTAGGGTAATAAAGATGAAAGGTATCCCTTGCCATAAAGTTATAACAGACTTCACTTCATCTTCTCTCAAATTATTGGGAACGTAAACCTCAGCATTGCTATTCGTCCGGATGCTGTTATTTCTATTCAGCAATTGCACTATTTCATCGCTTGAAAATGGTGGGTTCTTAATTTATCCAAATACTTTTTTATATACGTTCTGTATAAAAGGCAATTCATTGCTTTTCATAGAAAGACGCACACGTTCAAATATGCCTACTTTAAAGGTCGTTTTCCATTCGGATATATTTACTGCTCGGGCGGGAAAAAACCGCGCTGAATTTGTTTCGAGCATGCGTATTTGTGAAAAAATCTCATTCACAAATCTCATTCAGCGCGGTATTTTCCCGCCCAAGCAGTAAATATATCCGAATGGAAAACGGCCTTAAAGCTTTCAATAGCGGTTAAAGTCTAATTTGGATATATGATGGTTTTTCAAAGCGCTAACAAACGACAGAGTAGTAAAAATATAGAAGCAAATCGTGTCTAACCTTTAAGATGCACGTGATAAAATAATATTGTTTTTTCTAACTATGTAAACATTGTTTTTATAAGTGTCTAATGATGAAATAACATGGTCCTTAATGAATGCTTTAAGTAAGTCACGTGTATCAATAGGAATGTCTAAGTTCTTAACATCTCTATAGAAACATTCAAACAAAACAAGGTGCTCAGCGTAATCAATTTTCTCATGGGGAATAGCAAAGTTGAACCCCTTAGCTAACAATGATTTTTCCGCATTAGATAAAACATAAGACGAACAATTATAGGATCCTGAGTAGTATTAGTGCGAGACCAAGGTTAAACAGTTTTTTTCGTTGAGTTTCACTATTACAAGCTAAATCTTTATTGTTGTGAACGAGAAATAAACAACATATATGCGTAAAATCAATGTAAGATAATGTACCTTTTAATGAGGCTTTTAATTGTTTCTAGTTCACGAATCTTGGTATTTTTCTGGAAGGATTGAACATGGTCTGTGGGAGAGGCTATTAGAAGGACATTACTTTTTCCAAGGTCAAGGCAAAAATTATACACTGTTATTATTTCCATGTATTTCCATGCTTTTAGGACAAACATTTTATACACTATTATTATTTCTACGTTAATGCGGCACACATTTTATATACATGCTAGGGTACTCAATTATATATGCTCTTGTACATGCTATCTATATAAACATTAATAATCTGATTTCTACGCTATAGAATGACGTAATAATGTTAACAATGTTATGTAAACTGATGTTCATAGTAAAATCATATCAATCCAACAGCAATTAAATATGCAGAAGTTGTGTACGGTAAGATGGGTAATTCCTTTGTGTTGCAACTTGGCAAGGATTTCCACCAGGAAAGTGTACAATTGTTAGGGAACACATTTTATACACTATTATTATTTCTACGTTTATGTGACATGTATTCACATACTCGGGTACCCAAGCACAAGTACATGCTTTTGAACTTTGGCACTATTAAAACTGTAAACCATGGACTCGTTTACCCAGAGCCATCCAAAATCAACCAAATTCTAGACGTTATAAAACCGGATTCTAGAGTTTCTTGCCCCCGGCCCTCGTAACAAAAGAATGAGTAACATGATACTGTTTTGTTTTTAATTCTATCAAACATAGACACTTACGTCGACAGTTAATGATCATAGTTTTCTCTAGCAGGTGGCGACTTAACGCCGACAGATAACTGTCGATCGCCGACAGATAACTGTCGATCGACACCTTCGTGGACTTGTAATACGAATAACTTTCGCCTACTAAGTAGAGACTTATAACTGTCGATATAAACACTTAAGGGCCGGTTTTACTTTTGTGCTTTTGACCATTACTTGCCTCTGTATCGTGTGGAATGCATCAGACTTAAGCAAAGTGCGATTAATAATATGCAAGAGCTAAGTGTTAAATTTTTTAGGATTAGTTTTTTACCTTTATCGCTTTTTATTTATAAAAAATTGTGAACCCGCTTGGATTTTTTGTTTTGCCTGAAATATTAACAGATTTTGTCCGAATGTAACTGTCCGAAATGTTTTGTTCGAAGTTTGTATCGTCCGAATTTTTTGGTTTTTAACGTAATACAAATGACATCAACATCTAAAATCTCATTGGAATCATCAAAATATTGGACATGAATAACAATATTTCGTCCTTTGGCTTATTTTTATTTTGTGCGAAATTCTGTCTCATCAGTCTGAATTTAAACTTTAGTCCGACAAAGTTATGCCCAACATTTTAAGGTACGAAATGTTTCGTTCATAATGTATGCCATGTATGTCCTATTAATGACGTATTCGCAACCTCGTCTCCCTACAACCCCAACATAAATACCTGACAAAATGAGAAATTTGTCGGAACTTCAACTCGGACGAAAAATCTTAGCAAGGCAAACAAAAGCGAAATTCGAATTTGTTCCAAGGGCCTGCGTACTAGGTTTCTATAAAAAACAGAATTTTTCGTGGTTGCAAAAAGACCTAAAATCTTAAGCCATAAGTTTTAAGTCTACTCAATAAATCTCTTGGGTATTCCCGAGGTCGTTTTAATTAGTTTTGCTTTACTTTGCTTTACTTTACTAGTTTATATTTTACGTCAAACTTTGTAAAATGTCTCGCAATTGATGTAAAGGGTTTTAACGCTTCTCTCATTTTAAATTCCGCATAATCTGTAAAATTTGATAAAATCGCAACAATAAATTGAGGACGGAACTCAGATAACAAACACTTCGAAATCCATGAAGATATATAATACCCGCGATATTTTGAAATCTTTTGTTCCTACATTTTCTTCACTACACCCTATTAATATCCCAGTGCATATATAATATTTCATCTTTCTCTGCTTAAGTAGGCATTTTTAACTTTATTTGGTGGTCAGACTGCAAAGAAATTCCACAATTTAATCTTTTAGAGCGCGAAACGTAAAAATAAATTCTGCAATGTTTCAACACTACTCTTCAAACGCAAAAATAAATTCCGCAAAATTTACTATTTTTACATCGCTCCAAACAACAGATAGAAACCAGGTCAAATGAAATTAGAACAAACATGGAATAATTTAATTAGAATGTTTACAAAAGAACTTTTAACACTGTCGTCACGAAAATTTTAAAAACACAAGGACGTAAATGCCAAGAAAGTAAAAGGGGGATTTCTCTCCAAAAGTGATTTGGCTTATGAAGTTTAAGGAATGAAGAAACGTAATTACGACGAGACTGTGTTTTTTTTTCTTACAAGAAGAGTGCTGAATCAACGATCTTGCAATTGATTCTTCGTACCAAAGAAACCAACCAATTGCAAGCTCGTTGACTTAACACTCTTCTTCATAGATTAATTTTTCTCAAAATTATTGATTTTGACTATTTTAAAGCTACGAAAATATATGTAACGATAAAATTAAAGTTTTTCGAATTCTGTTTCATCCTTTTTTTTCGTGTAAAGTCACGCCTATACAATATACATATACCAGAAGTAGGACGAGGTCCCGGTACCCGTAAAAATAAGACCCCAAACATAAAAATGGGACCCTAAAAATAAAAGTGGGCTCCTAGAATTAAAAAAAACGTGACTTCACAAAAAAAAAAGAATGAAACAGAATTCGAATCGTTCGGACTCCCATTGGCAAAGACTTGTTCAAAGTCAGTAGTAAGTACGCTAGAACAACTTTAACGACGTTTTTGTCAACTGGACTGTGTGTGTCATACAATTTTGCATATTTCATTCCTGCTCACACTTACATATTTAAATTAACGATTATCTCTCCAAACTAACTACGTACCGTAAGGTGCTAATAAGAGTCTCTATTCGAATAAGCGTCTCCTATTGCCTTTTATTTTTTAAATAAGCTTCCCTATTCTAGTATGCGTTCCATCTCCCAGCGTTTATTGGACTCACATTATCGCTCCAAAGAGGGCGCTTATCTGATTAGGGAGCTTTCTATATTAAAAGCGCCCCTCCAAAAGTCCGGTATGTGGCTTTTAGTAAAAAAAGGGTCGGGTCATTAGATAAATTGGTCCCATTCAAAACTTATAGTTTTGATGCGACTATGGTATATTTATGTGTGTGAGATCCACTTCTACAACTATAATTGAGTTTTCCTGTTGTAACTCATATGTAGCCCCATCCATACTCATCTTTTCTCTTTTCTCAAACACATTTTTCTGCAATTATAACATTCTACTTCTATTTACGCATGTGGTGGAGAGAGCTTTGTGGCTTTGTGGTTATAATCGCATTTATTAAATATAAAATATAATTACAATTATGTTATATGTATTTATATATTTATATAATAAACTAAAGGTATAAGTCATGATTTCGAACTAAGATATTTGTTTGCAGACATAAGAAGCAGTTTGATAGTGTAAGAAGACCATGGTCAGGAGAGCAATACACAAAAACAAAATAATCTTGAGAAAAATCGAGAGAGCTTTGTAATCTCCTTAAGCCGGATATTCACGTAGCGATATGGAAGTAAATGTTTTACCGTACGTCCTCTAATAAACTCTTTTAAACGCCTCCCTTCAATAAACGCCCCATCCCTCTTATAATAACAAATAATAAAAATATTCAATTTCATTTTCAAGGTCAAATATTCTTGAAAATCGCAAGAAGTTTAAAAAAATGGTGAAAAAAACGAGAGCGGAGAGGAATGTAGAAGTTATATAAAAAGACGAAGGCATGACGAAGGCATATAAAACTATGTATTTAAAAAATAATATATAATTTTACTGTATGTCACAAGACCAGCTTAGAACAACAGATGAAATTGAGTAACAGAACAGCAAGCTGCAATGATATAACTTGTCTAGTGACTTATGTTAAAATAAAATTTCAGAGGTTAGGCCCTCCTTAGAATGAACTGTGTAAGTTAAAAGAATTAAAACATTTATGCATATTATTATAAAATGCCAAAATCAGATTAATTGAGGTGACAAGAAGGGACATTACTCCCTTAAGACCTAGACACATTGGCCAATCTGGCTAAACCCCCCTATTGGAACAGATGGCTATTTATGGACGCCAGGACTTGTGACCCTCAGCTCACCACAAATTGCCATTGTTAGTACGACATATCCTAAAAATTTGTTTTTTTCGGTAAACCGAACGACTTAATCATGTAAAAAAAGCAACACACACACAGAGAACGGATCGGAAAGGAGATAGGAACACTGAACAGCTGTTTCTGGCTTATTAGCCTTCATCAGCAGTGTATACCAAACAATGATGTTTACCTAGAAAGATACTAGACCCCCTTGCCTTGCTACTCATAATTTATGGTGGGCAGCGGAATTATCATACCGATAACGAGCAAGAAAACTCCGTTATCATGCCTGGACTGAGGTTATAAGTGGGTAGCTTGTGTTATCAATCTAATTCTAGCTTGTGTTATTAAGCTAATTTTTGCCAGCCTAATTCAGGCTGAAAACTGTAGCTACCTTCGAAATTTGTCTCAACGTTGGAAAGAATCACCAAATTTCAAGTTCTGCACTAGTGCAGTAGATAACAAGTTACCAAAAACACGTTGTTAGTGGGTGGACAAAACCCACGAAACTCGGTCCTATTAGCGTAAGAAATATTAATATTTACTTATAAAAGTGGTATTTAGGGCGTCCTGGCCATTCATACAGATCATTTTTATTCACAAATCCAATATCTGTGTTGTTTTTGCCCATATTGAATTTTTGAACTGCTATGAAATTACGTGTTCTACGTTTTCGAGAAAGATATTCTACAATAGCCTTTTTCCTTGCACCTTTTGTTTTCTTAAGCAAACCCTTCTTCGACATTGTTTTGAATAAAGTTCCAGTTGTGTATGTTAGTAACGGAAGCGTTCCTAAACGTTTCTTGTCATTTTTCTTTACAGAAACAAAGAATTTACTCATTTTACTTGCGTACCAATAACCCCACCACTTATACGCTAATAAATTTTCATCATCAACTGCTTCTACGCTATGATTAACAACAAACGGTGGTATTGCTCTTTTAAGCAAGTTAACCAGACGTCCTATATTTGATGTGTATGTACATACAGTATAATTTGAATAAACCATGAAATATAGATCTATTAATACAGATTCGATAACTTGCTTGGGGAATATTGTGTAATTTAAATAAGGACGAATACTTTTATTTCTATACCGCATTGTTTGCATGAATACTTTATAGGAAGAATTCTTTGGAAGAAGCTTTTCTATTGTTAATTGAATATTAAAATCATCACTCGCAACGTATATTCGCTTATTTTTACTATGAGGGTAATTTCTTTCGTAATAATTCACAGCTTTTTCAACAAACTTTTCTTCTTTTATATATTTAGCTTCTTTTATAAGTTTGTCTCCATGTCGTATGTGAAAAGAAATAAAAGGATATTTAAGATTCAAGCGTTTCATTTTGTTGACATAACGTTTTTTAAATTTTTTATTTGGTCGTAAAAGTAAGTAACCTAAAAATTGTGAGGCGAACCACATTTTCGGATCTTTTATATTTAATTTTGTCAATTCCAGCTCTATTTCGTGAGGGATTGTACCTGGAATATGTCTTGGGGCTGGAAATTGTTCACTCGGTATATATTCCAACACTTTATATGTATTATTAACCTCATAACCGTTTTTCATATAACATCTTTTGTCGTGTAGATTACATCTACTCTTAAAGTATTTACTCTTTTCTCTCATGTGATTACAAGATTTTGATTCTTCTAAAAGCCATTGACTTAAGCCACCAAATCGATCATATTCAGGTTGATATATAAAAAAAGTTCTTCCTAAACCAAAGGCTACTTGTATACAAGCACCATATCGGTGTACCATTGATCCAAACCCTGCAAAGTTTTTATTTGTACAATGAATGAATAGTTTATCCTCACAGTTACCTGTCTCTTGTAAAGTTTTAATCTGCATCCATATTTTACGTTGGATTTTTTTCAAAGCATCAGTTACACTTGAAGGTTTATCATCAGATAATTTGGTAAAATATGACTCTTTGAATACGAACATATATGTCATAAATACAATAACACATCCTATTAAACAAAACATAAGTCTCCTGACTGCCATCGCTATATTATATAGCTACATACCCAAGTTTTAGTCTCTCTTCAAGTAACATGCAAATCTTTTCTTGTTACTCTCCATATTTTTTGTAAAACGACACTGTAATGTAAAACTAAAACGGACGTGTAAAATGTAATCGCAAAACCTGCTACGTGTAAGACCGGCTGTGTTATGCGTAAAACATAAACGTTCTCTTACTATACGTAAAGCGTAAATGATATCTTGTTATACTTATTTAACTTCCGAATTATGTCACTAAAATATTTAATAGCTATTACTACCGCAAATGTTTTGTATTGATTAAATATAGATAGAATCATTTATTCTCTTTTGTTTTTAATAATATCAATGGTTTAGTACTCCATCTCAGAGGTATTTACATTTTGAGATATTGTTTAAGTCGGGAATTAACGACGCTAGAATAGCGTCGAAAGACGCGATTCTAATGTTTTTACGGCGGACTTTAAACGGATTTTTGTTTAGTGGGTTGTAACTAACGGATTATACATTCCGTTTACATTTATTTACTTAACTCGATATTTTTCCAACTTGAGAAAGATATAATTCGAAAGCGAATATCTAAAGAATCTACAAAGGGGAGCAATGAGTCAATGATCTTGCAATAAATTGGTTTCTTCGTACCGAAGAACCTTAACACACTTCTGCACCGATTCATTTTAATTGAAACTCGTCAATTTTAGTTGATTTAATCCTACCAAAATAAATTGGTTTTAGAACAAAACTTTGAGATGATCCCTAAAGGATATAATCAAAGAATTTTGTTGTAGATCCTCTCTGTATACCATTAAATAGCCTGTAATATAGTCGTTAATGCAGTAACAAGGAAATAAATCGTAGATACTCGGGAAAAAAGAGGAGGGAGGAGGGTGTGTAGACGGAGCTCATTTAACACTAATGTGCATATTAATTTCTACAATACATGAAGTTCATGCTGAGTCATGCTGTCCATTCAAAATGGTAGACCAAATGTCTTGATGTCATGAATTCGTTTTGGTGGATTATTCCGTAAAGCGTTAAAACAGCGAGCCAGGATTTGTCGGACAAGCTTTTCACATAATTCACATATTTATATATATATTTCAATATAGTTGTGTGAAAAACATTTCATCGATTATATCTTCTCATAACAAATCTGTATTGAATAAACACCCTGAATCTTTTGGTTGTAACTGTAGAAACAATGCCGAGTGTCCGATGAAAAATAAGTGTTTCACACCAAAGATAGTATACCAAGCAGAGATAAAGAATGACAAAGACCCTGAAACAAAGAAATATATTGGCTTAGCAGAAACTCCCTTTAAAGACAGATTTAGATTCTACACCAAATCATTCAACCATAAGAAATACGCAAAGGAGACCGAATTGTCAAAGTGCATATGGTCATTAAAAGAACAAGATAAAGTACCGTCGATCACATGGAGTATTTTAAAAACTCTCGCTCCTGCTCATTTATGTTTAAGTGAAAAGCTATTTATTATTGATAACTTTAATAACCAAAGTTTGTTAAATAAAAGAAATGAATTTGTATTAAAATGTAGACATCAAAATAAGTTTTTACTGAACAGTGTTAAAGACGATAGTAAAGATTAAACGAAAATTGTCAGCGTTTTTGTTTTTTGTAACTACTGTTATTTAACATCTTGTATTTTCCTTTCTAGTGTATAGACAATGCTGCCATGAAACAGGGTGTAGTACATATGACGTATTAATATATTGATATTCCCGTACTACGGAAGCGTATTAGTGCCATCCTTTTTTGTAACATAGACGTCTGTTCTACGTTACGAAAATTTAAAATGTTGTAATTTTCTGTACATAGAGATGTTTATGTTGTGTAAAATTGCATTTAATTTTTTTAACATAACATAAATTCAGCATGTTAAAAAATATCAGCAGTTACTTATTATATGAGATAAGAACTTCCAAGTAAAGCGAAAAAAAAAATTAAAAAGTAAATATCTTGTACATAAAAGTTATGTTATATTAAAAAAATTCTGTATTTTTTATATATAAGATAACGTTGTGTTAAAAAATTTTGTTGATAAAATTTTTCTGAACGTAGAATGGGGGCTCCAGCAGATTTGAAAACACGACTTGATGTGAAATATTAGTTCTGGATTTGAGTGTATATAAACAGCAAAACACAGCGGGGGCGAACGCCAGCGACTGTCGAAGAGCACCCTGGCACAAAAAATCGATTTTTTAAAATAAAATTGAGATGGAGAGAATTGCAGAATATTTTCACAAAGGCTACAAGTATGAACAGATTGCTGCTTTGTTAAATAACAAAGATGGGATAAGGATGAGGTATGTGCAATGAACGAGAGAGAGAGAGAGAGAGTGAATAAAATCCAGTGAAATATATCACCACAAATTACCAATCCATTGAACTATGTTTTAAAAAAATTGTACGTTTTATTTTTTTTCATGAACGTAGCGAACGTTATGTGTAAAAAAAACACTGCATTTTTTATTAACGTATAACATCGCGTTATGCACTAAAAATGAACAAAGGCTTTTTTAATAACGTAGTCGCTCACCTTCAATACAAAAAAATATGCTTAATATTATTATACTCACATAGCAGACCTTATCTTATAAAAATTTAAAAATACATTTTTTTATAACGTAGACAATACTACGTATACAAAAAATATAACGTTTTAAATTTTCGTAACGTAGAACAGACGTCTATGTTACAAAATAAAGATGGCACTAATACGCTTCCGTAGAAATACATTTATGATAATCGTTTAAAAAAAAAAAAATGCCCTTTAACGCACGCGGGTTCGCTCTTCATCGCGCACGTTAGTTTCTCTTCATCGCCAACGTATATGCTCTTCATCGTCCACGTTTTGCTCTTCATCGTTAATGTTACCCCGAAAATTGCTCTTCATCGCAGATTTAAATCTTTATCTGATTGGCCCAAAAAATCACATGACCAGTTCCCATGCCTTTTTTATCAAAATTGATAGCAAGGAGGAGAACATAAAGCCTGCGCCAATTGCGGTATTCTGGGTATTTTGGTATGGTTGCTTATATTGTGGAAATTAATATCCGAATAGGTATGTTGATAAAGACAGGTACAAGGAACCTTTTTGACTTAATTTTTGCCTAGTCTTTTCCATTAAGTTTGTAATTATACCCTCCATCGGAGAGATTAGATTTAGTTACTTTTCCCGTAAACTGCCCAATATGAAATGGTATCTATTTAGTTCCTTATACATAAATCAAATGTACCCGGTTCTGTTAACAGTATTTGGGTACATAATAAACATTTTCTTTCACAGGCTAGCCATGAAAGCGAAACGAGAGAAAAAAAAAATGTCGGACTATTTTGCTTTCCCGCCGCCGTACCAAAATATTCCGCGATGAATATCTGAATATGGCTACTACTAGTGTTAACACGACGTCGGGCAAGGGGTAAGCTCCGTTTATACTGTTTGTATTGTATCAATCTATTTCTCATGGTATGGCCACAGAAAAAAACATTCCAGAAATATAGCTAGACTAGCTAGGGGATTTTGGAACAGACAGAAAGGAAAGGAACAGCATGTTCTCACCACTATTCTCTCGGACTTACTTATGGAAAAAGCGGTACAGATAGCGGACACCATTTAGACCAGACCGACCGATCGATAACGTTCCGTCTGCTTTCAAGAGAGTATAGCTAACTTCAATTCGACCAGTCTTTCCCAGTAATTTTTATTTCGTACCTAGCTAGCTAGCTACATCATTAATTTTTCTGATGAAGCTTTGTTGGAATCACTTCGAGTTGTATGTGTCCAGTTTTACATTTGCACCACACTGAGAACATAGTCCAACTTAGGAATGACTTCCACATTGTTGTTAAGCGCATATGGCATAAGTTCTTTTGATCTTGAATTAAAAGTTCTAAGATCCAACCAGCAATTTGCCTTGCTATTAAAGAGGTGTTGGTGTACGTGATCATGGAAAGTACAGTCATTACTCATGGTGATACCAAGATCTTTAACACAGGATTTTTCTATGATTGCTGCTCCAGAACTTGCAGTACGGAACATCATGGACATCTTTTTTTTGCCATATAGCTAGCTAGCATATTCCAAATAGGTCAAGAACATAGGTTTGACTGTATTTAAACGCTCAAAACTTTTTTTGGTGAGACCTAACTAAATAAGTTTTTTTTCATTAGAAAGTCCTTAAAATTTCGCTTAGAATGCATATACACATTGCTATGCTGAAAACAGATCCACAAGTACCTTAAGGGAAGTAATTTTCGCGGAAAGTAATTTTCGCGAATTTTTTTTTCAGATTTTTTTTCTCATTTCACGAGAAGAAATTTTCGCGAATCAGGTGTTTAGAATTTTTTCGCGGGAATTAATTTTCGCGAATGAGAAGATTCAACTTTTTGGGGGGATTTTAGAAATGAAGGAAACATTGGCATTGCATGGACATCTGAATATCTTATGATTATAGTCATACATTTTGCGCTAATAAATCATCCTCGTTGACCTCTTCTTCAAATTGGTCGAAGGCGTTCTGCTGGAAGTCTATAGATAATACAAGAGCTAGTAGCAAAAAGCAAAAGACACGGAAGTAAAATCTCCAGAACTAAGAAACTATTGAAGGATCTAACAGTAAATAATAGAAAAAACTCCGAAAATAACAGCGTTATTACAATTGATTATGGGGATGATTAAATATTCTTCTTGCATTCATTTATCCCCTTTCGATACCCGACTTTCTAACCAGTTAGGGCCAATATTACGATCTAAATACGTTATACCATCGAATCTGGCAGTTTTTTGGCAGTTTTTTTAATTTTCGCAAATGACTGACCTTTGAACATTTCGCGAGAAGAAACTTTCGCGAATTGGCACTAAATTTCGCGAATTCGCGAAAATTACTTTCCGCGAAAATTACCTCCCTTAAGGTAATTAAACTGTATTTGATTCAAATTTAACGTAATTTAATTCGTACTGGGAGTATTGTAATTTATTTATTCTTGCATTTTAACATGCATTGGAGAATATACGTTTGCGAATATATTAATATTTTAATAATTTTTGGTAGTCATTGACTCAAATACCATGGAATGATAAATGTATTGTGACTGGTACGAACTTGGCGTTTACAACACTCAGAGCTAAAAAAAACCCGGGACATTTTCGTGCACACGCTTATAAATCCTTCATACCAAGAAAATTAAAAAAAGGGAAGGAACGATAATTTTATATATTCTATTGAAATAGGGCTTGTTGTGCTTACAGCCGTTGTATTGTTCTCAAACTGAAATTTGCCGGTGCGCGCTTTTAGCTATACCGTGGAATATCTTCATTATGAATTATTTGAAAAGACTGTCAGTTTTGATGTATGACTTATATTAAATTATTGAATGAATTAAAAATTGCGAAACTGCAGATGGCGACTATTCTCGTGTTAACAGTTTGTTACTTATTTAAAACAGATATAGAATATAATTACATAAATGTATAAAAGATAATCACGTCACATAGTAACTTAAGTATCCACAAACAATTGGCATTAATTATATATGAGGAACGAAACAGCAATTATATTAATCATTGGAGACTAATTATATTGAAATTATCTTACGG
>JAULBZ010000635.1:0-28354 GCA_032360805.1 Neoturris breviconis
GGTCTACCGCCAAATTAAATTCCCGCTAAATTTAAAAAGATTTATCAACCGCCAAATTAAATTCCCGCCAAATATGCTGATTTTGCCAACCGCCAAATTAAATTCCCGCCAAAATTTCTTCCCTTAAGGTACACAACGCATGCCAGGAAATACTACTTGAGACCGCCCATGGAGGAGTGTTTTTGAATAACTATACCAAAAAATACCCCCCACAGATGATATCCAACAGTTAAATTCAGGCTTGACGTATACAAGTTTTAAATCATTTTTACATGAATTTACCATTCTCCGTAGAGATGACACAAAGATAGTCCACGGCTTTTACAACTAAACAGAGCCGAACCAAGATATTTTTCACCCCGTTGGACACTTTTAATATACTTGACTCTTTGCGAGTTTGCACTTACAATTGATCAAATTAACTGACCCAAAAATACATATTTAATTAGGAGGTTTATACTATGTTCGCACTTATTGGATATATCATTTCGGAATGAGTTACAAACTGGCTAGGCCTTGTAGTCACATGGTTCCTCGCCTATCCGATATACTCAGTGGAATGATTTCGTTTCGCTAATTTTGGTGAAATGGAATAATTCCGGCTTAGATTTGGATTAAAAAAATGGAATGGGATCACTCGTGTGAACAGTAGAATCTGAAGATTCCAGATTACCGGAATTGGCCTTTACCAACAGTTATTCACAGGCTTATAGTATATAGCCTTTACAAAGAAATTGTGCTTGTAATGTGCCTGATGTTTGAGTCTATAAGGGTATGAACTTATTCATATAGATAAAACTTCAGTTCAAGAAAGATTTTAGAAGTTCTATTCATCAGACGTTAGTCAGGGACCCAATTAAAATCGATTTATTCAATTTTCCACGGTTATAGTTTATGGATTATGGTTATTTTTTATGGTTATGGTGCCAAGTCGAGACTATTTCTCTAAATAAGTAAACTAATCATGACTTATTAGTAATTCCGCACAAATCCTCCAGCCTACATGGGCAATTAATTAAGTTATTACCACCAGCATTCTGTCAATTCTAATTCTAATCCAAGGTACGGTATTAAAAGTAACCCACCAAACCAACTGAAAGTTAAACCTAAGCACATAAATATGATTTGCATACACACATTATACATCAGTGTTTGAAATATGTCTTTATCAAGATAGTAAAGTTTCAGTTCAAATAAACATTCTAAGCCCCTTTTTCAAGGTAAAATTATATGCCAGGTCACTGTGGAGGAGGGTAGTGAAATTTCATATCCAAGATAAACACCTAACTTTTACATGGCAATAGGAGTTCATGTCCTTGCATTAGGATTTCATGTCTTCAAGTTGATAAAGTTTCAGGTCAAATAGACAATTGGAACACCATTATCAAGGTAAAATTATGTCAAATCACTGTGGAGGAAGGTATAAATTTTATATCAAAAATAACTTCTCACTAGTGGATATGAATTGCATACACAAATTATATATCATACATCATACATCATTACACATCATATCCTCTTAACTTAATGCATTTTGTTTTAAATGTACTTATAAACCTTACACTTAATATATTATTTAAGTGTATACACAGGATGGTTTTTGCTAGCCTTTTTACTATAAGTTTTATAAATCCATAGTTTTTACTAGAGAATAGAACAATATATTTCGTTATTATTCCTTACTTTTTTATAAGATTCTTTTATTATAAAATATTCTTCTGTTGAATTGCATATTGTCATTATAATATTACTAATTTGATTTGGGAGTCATTACATTTTTATAAGATTATTTTAAAAAATGCAGGTAAATTGCTTTGACCTACCTACCTACCAGCCGTTTAACGTGCTAGGCTACTAAGCATGTTTACTTTTTTCAAACTTGGAACAAAGATGGTTGTTTTTTAGTTGATATTGAAAGTAGAATCGGTTTTTCTAATCAAGTTCTACTGCGACTTTATTTTATGGTTTGGGGAAAACTAAGCTAATTGGCTGTAACAAGAGTGAACATGAAAAGAGGAGGTATGTTAAAAGTTTTTATGGTATACAGCAGTGATTGTGTTGAGCTACAAAGATATTACAAAAACAAACATTTTTTCAAAAAGATTGCGCATGTGATAGGCCGCACGCCAGGGCTTTTGTTCACGGAAGTGCTTGAAATTGTGCATCGCTCATGCCAATATACTGACGTGAGCGATTTGTGGTGAGCGAAAAGCTCGCAAAGATTTTTCAGCGCGCGCGATCTATCGCTCTCGCACCATTTTGCTTAGAGCCAGGCCTGAAATATATCTTATGTTGAATTGTGTATTGCTGTTATATTACTAATTACTAATCATTTATTACTAATAAACTAAGTGGTATGAAATTAATAGTTATTTCAAAATTAAAAGAAGCTTTCCAAAATCAAAACAAAGACTTCAATTCTTGAAATTTTAAAAAATTAAAAAAATATTTTTCATAAAAAACTATCACTTATCATCTCAAAAATTGAGGAAGAAGCTTCCCCAACATACAAAATGTCTGCCAAAAAAGGTTCATGGTCTATGTCTCATTGAAAAATAAAATGTTAAAAAATGTCAAAGTCTCCACTTCTCCCTTATCATTTATTTAGGTGAATGTGGTCAAAACCTCATAGAATTCAAATTCATAAAAATTTTCTAATTCTCCACTTTTGAAAAAATCTCTTTTTTGCCGATAATCGGACCCGAGTTGATTAAATTTAACATTTTTGCCAGCGGTCTCGTAATATTGCCTAGAATGCCATAACCAAAAAATTTTAGCAAGCCCTTCTAGAACATCATAACAAATGCTGGAACTGAATTTCAAAATGCTAGCCCTTCGGGATCATGGTCTATTAAGAAAAGTGGGATGCCGTCGCCGCAGCAAAGTGATAGCAATACCCCATCAAACTTTGTTTGGTGGGCTAAAAACACTCCTACACAGGTAATACCTGACCGTTATTGTATGACCTGTGGTACTCAAAATATTAATTGCAAATCGAGAGATGCCGACTCCATGCTTTTCCATTATATTTTTTACAGATTTCCAGGAGGCAAAAACTTGTTTAAAGTCAGCATTAAAACACGGTAGAACAATGTTGAAAGTTGACTTTGAACAACTTTTTACTCACTAGTGGTTGAAATCAGAGCGAATAATTTCTGTGGAGAAGTGATTTTTGAGCATAGCTTAAGGCTACAAATGCTTATTCCAGGGGGGGTGTGGCTTATTTAATATAATTCTAATTAGGCTTATTCGAGGAGTAAGGGGGGAGGGGTGGTCGCTTAATCAAGGAAATACAGTACACTTGTTCCAACCACTGGGTTCGGTCTATATAGAGCGCAATACATAATGACCATACCTCAAATATATATGATTTATCTTGTGCACCAGTTTCGATTTTATATTCTCTTTTAGATGTCTCCCTACTAGTACCACCATATTTGATAACGTAAATAGGGTTTGGACCTCCTTGAACAAATGGTGGACTCCATGTGAATGTAACAGAACCGTCATTGTTTGTAATAGTTGTGACATCTGTAACTATCCCTGGTGCTAGATCAAACAAAAAGCAAAGACAAAATAACCTTATCTAGTAGCAATAAGTTAGAGTTTCTGAGATTTTAAGATTGTTGTTTTTCTATTGTAAGTTTTTATTCAGATGGGAAAGATTCTGCAGTTGTTAAATTTATTTTCAAACAAGGTGCAGGGCATCTGTGTTAAAAACTTATAAACCCATGCTTCATTCATGAATGTCAAATTCTCAAGTGGACAGAATCAAAAATATTTTGGTGAGTCCTTCCAAAATATTGCTTTGCATGCTGGTACTAAATTTCAATATGGTTGCACTTCGGGAATATTAAGATGATGAAAAGTGATAGCAATATTACATCCGAACATTGTTTGGCCGTCTATAAAATATAAAGACATATATTTCTAATCAATCTTTGAAGCTACAAAATGGCAGTGACTGTAGTAATAATAACAACTTTCATTCTTCATAGGAGATAACTAAGTGACTTCAAATTACCTGTGAGTTATCTCAAAGTTATCTCTGGTGTTCGTTCTCTATAAAAATAATGTTACAGTGTATGTGTGTATGTTACTAACCTCCACTTTTTGTTCTAAATTTAAATACTTGTGGAAACTTTTCCCCAGTTAACTTTGTCACATTATTTTCATTGTATATATCCACGGTGTAATTTGCATACGCACCAAGTCCAGTGAGGTTAACACTTGAAGTATTGGTAAGAACACGAAATTTATTATTCGTCGGACAGTTCTTGCATTCCACTACATATATATCAAGTGGTAAAGAGCCTGATTCTTGTGGTTGTTGCCATGACAGAAAGACTGAATCACTTTGTTTGTTAACTAATACAATATTCATAGGTGCATCTGGTGGTCCTGTAAAAATAACCAAAACAGTGTTAATAAAGACAATAAAATCAACATTGAGAGTACTGGCCCAACAGAACGAAAGTTGAACCTAGTGCACAGTATGATTCACATACATTTATACATCATGTATATACATAATAAGAATGTTATAGTGTTCCTCGTGGTCATGTATTTTAATTGTATACTTATAAAATAGTGAAATGCTATAAACATATGAAATATGCTATATGTATATAGGCTACATGTATATAGACATAATGACTTTGGTTAATCATCTACCTGACATCCATCTACCTGAGCTGCAAGGTAAAACACCAGGGAACTCATGCCACATTTCTTGATTTAGAAATTACCCTAACAGATAACATGTTTATTTACAAACTATATGACAAAAATTTCCCTTTTTCATTGTAAGAATGCTAAATGGAAGTAGCAACATTCATAAATCATAGCTCTATTTTTTATGGATTCATACTCTCAGAGTTTTTGAGAATAGCAAAAACAACTATGCTTTTCAATGATTTCATACCTAAAGCTAATGAGTTATACCAAAGAATGCGATCTCAAGGTGATAAAACAAATAAAAAAAAGCGTATGTCTACCACCCTGATGCCTTTTGTAAACATAAAGAATATGTTGCAGAAATATGTTGCATATTTTTAGTAATAACGTTTTACGATTATTTCACTATCTTGTTTGCTAACAAATATATTTTTTTATACTTTTATATATTTTAAGTTTTAAAGTTTCTCCTTTATTTTCAGATAAATCAGTTCTTAGAATGACAAAATGTATTTCATTGTGTTACATACATCCAAAACTTAAAATATAAAAAGAAAAGAAAATATGAAACATTACCCTGACATGTACTCCATTTTTGTGTCGGAGGAGAAAAAAAAATACGCTACTCAGACTATACACATTTTATAAGAAACCTAGTACTAGTACTAATCTTCAAAAATTAAGAAACTTTTACTACTACAAATCATTCCTGCTTTTTGGAATAATTATTTTTTTTCTTTTTGTAAAAAATAAATAATGCTTGGAAGAAAAAAATGCGCACATGAGACGAATATCGAATTCTATTTGGTGATAAATCTGAGGATTATCTCAAACTTGACGATTTCAATGGAATTGACGTACTTTTGTTAAATGAGTGTTTTTTTTAGTAAGCTACAAGATGCAATTAAACATACTTACTCGTTATTATTGTCCGTTTTGGTCTCTGTACTTTAATAATATTTGAGAAATTTAAGAAACTCTTTAAGAAACTTTTAGAACTAAGAACCTTCAATTTTGATGTCATAATAAGAAACTTTTGCTACTAGGTCCTTCGATAGGTTTCTTATAAAACAAAAAACGTATATATCGCTCCCTCAAAATAGAAAGGCGTTTCTCACAATCAGTAATTCTTGTTTCAATAACTAACTAAGATTGTTTTAAATATCTTGCTTTCATATTTTTTCATCATCAAGGATTTTTCCAATTTTATGCGAGCAAAAGAACGTCACTTTTTATGATACTCACGCCCTTTGATTGAGATCACCTATTAATTAATGGTAATATGTAACAATATTCACCATAACTGCTCAATAAAAACTAATGTTGTGCCTATGTCCTGCTGAAAAAAAACATGATGGAATAAAAATTTCCGTTAATCTATTTTCTTAATGTAGTTAAAATGAATTAATTTTTATTATTCTTATACTTTTTTCTTTGAGTGGGAGAGGGGGTTGGTTATTTCCAAATTAAAATTATAGTTTGCTACAATAGTAACTAGACTATGCTCTTATTAGAAACTTATAGAATATTAAAAGGTACGGTATTGAAAGCAGCCCACCAAACCAAGTAAAAATTAAACCTAAGCACATAAAATATTATTTACATACACGCATTATACAATTGAAACACCTTTATCAAGGTAAAATTATGTCAAGCCACCATGGAGGAGAGTAGTGAAATTTCATATCAAGGATAAACACCCAAATTTTACATGGCATTAGGATTTCATGTCCTTATTATGTTGATAAAGTTTCGGGTCGTATGAACAATTGGAATACCTTTATCAAGGTAAAATATATCAAACCACTGTGAAAGAAAGTAGAAAAATTTAATTTCATAGCCTGAAGCAATGCTCAACAATCACTCTGGTAGCTCTTCGAGAATATGATCTAATAAGAAAAGTGGGACACTGTTGCCACTGCCACAAAGTCTATCACAATAGCCCATCCATATTTTACTTGGTGGGCTGAAATTTGACCAGCAAGATGCTGCCGTCGCCGCCAACACGGCTATAAAGTGACAGGCTAAAAAGTTGGTCAGCGGTCTCGTAATATTGCCTAGAATGCGTTACCAGATTTCAAAGTGGACCACACCTATCCGGAATATTAGACCGAAAATGCAAGATGAACTCTTTTTTCCTAATACTTAATGAAATGCCTTGACTCAAATGATGGTACCAAATTTTAAAATGGTAGTACTTCAGAATCAGAGTTTAATAAGATAGACAGGGTGCCACTGACACAATGTGATAGTAATACCACCCAAATTTTGTTTAGCAGGATAAAAAATCTATTTCCATGATAAATATCTATTTCTTTATTATTATCCAATATTCAGTTTTCTTTTTGCACAAGAAGCATTTGCTTTATAAAGATCAAGAAATATTTTTAAAACACTTTCTCAACACTGAAGGTATTATCAACAAAGTTGTATTAGTTTTATCGTTAGAGATACCAAACACGAGGTTCGCCAGCAAGCTAACCATTAGTGCATTGCACCTAACTGACATATATCAAACTATACAATAGAACTCAGAGTATACTGATTATTTTCTCTTATTTCAAACACTATACATGCAATTATTTTCATTGGTAAGTAAATAGTTAAAATAATACATACTGTAACAGTCAGATTTCGGATCTGTTTTTTGTCCAATTTCTCTAAAGTATTTGTCCTGACAGTTACATGTTAACTTTGGGTTAGCTTCATTCTTTGAATTTTTACCACATTTGAAACATGCATTATTACCAACTGATGGTTTGTATTCAAAAGATTTGCAAGCTAAAACAACAAATTAATAGTGAAACAAACCAAAATATATTTTATAAGTTATTCAAAGATATATATCCTTAAATGGCAACACCTTTCAGGAACATGGTCAATGAAAAAAGTGAGATTCTGCCACTGCAAACGGTAACATTGTAATAGTAACAGCCAATTTATTAAAAAATGATCCAGACAAAAAGGGTTCACCTCATATACTTCCATCACAGGTTCTACAAACACTATTGTGATTAAAATTAAAACATTGTTTCGACAACAACTACTGTTTGCATAGGATTGACACAACAAGAAAAGAAAATTGATACTTTAGGAAAATATATCTTAAGTAAAAAAGAGTAATTATGAGTAAAAAAGAACAATGCAAGAACTTATTTTTTGCTTAAGCAACGACCATGAGATTATATATTACTTATTCAAATGAAATATATAAGGTAATAAAGGATCTAAATCCAATGGATGGGATGGTATTTTTATCAAAATGATTCAGTCTTGTGATGGTTCTATTGCTTTCCCATTATCAATCATCTTCAAAAATATCCTTATTATTGCTTCGATATCTTGTAATGGCTTATTCTTATTTTTTCATGTTTTTTTTTAAGTTTTTTTAGTTTTATTTGTTGCATGTATGCAGTACCCCACTGAAAGTTTTTGTCGGTGGGGTATCAAGAGTCTTGTATTGTCCAGTAATTGTCTCTTTATTTTGGTTTTGTCAATGTAAATTATATATACGCATAAATAAAAAGATTTTGTTCGAGATAAGGGCACATGTGGCTTTATCCAGATAAAAGTGAATGCAATTTTAAATAAGCTGCGCTCTTACGCGGGGTATAGGATATGATGTTTTCACAAAATTGAGCAACAAAATTCCAGCATCTAAGTCACTATATAAGAATATTACCTTGACATTGATTTCCATCTTTCGTGTATCCTTTGTCACAAACACATTCTCCAGTAACAGTATATGTTCCATCATAACGACATTCCATGGATAATGATTGAGAATTTGAGACAGAATGTTTTGTACATAATCCAGCAATTGTGATACTCTTCTGAGCAGGAGCAGGTTGAGCTTTAAATACTCCTAATGATGTTGTCTCTGCAGGGCACTCCTTATAATATACTACAACTCTGTCAATAATTCCACAGAAAAAATTTGTTTGAAATTGGAATATAATGCCTTCTTTACCTGCAACATCATTAATCACAGCAGTTTCTACAGAGCGTACAAATTCAGGGACTATTGTGTCTGGAACAGCAACAGATGGAAGATTTGAAATAAAGGTATATGCTTTAGCTTGGTTCTGTTTTGCTCCAGTATAAACCTTAAGCTTGAAGAAATTGTTACATTTTGTACCAGGTTTCTTTACTCTTAAAGATGCGCATGTAGTAACAGATAATGATACATTAACATATACAAGATTTGCATTTAGTATTGGATAGAAGTCTGATATTAACAAACAATCCTGTGAATCTCTAGATGGTAGGCATGTTGACCAAACTCCGTTTTCCCATACCCAGGAAGCATCACATAAACCATCTCTTCCCCAAAAACTTGAAAATCCATCCTTTGAGTTTAAGATAACATCTTTTGATGAGGAATAATTAAGAATAGTTAAAACAACAACAGTAAAACTTATAACATTTCTAGTCATCTTGAATTCACCTCGTATAGCAGCATATCTTGACAAAATGTTTATATATATATATATATATACTTTAACTAAGAGAAATTACACAACATTACAGTGCTTGCTACAAAAGAAAACTAGACACATCCATGCGAGGACAATCTCACTTTTAATGCATATCAGAATATCAAGTATATAGTCGTTTCGTGGCCAAATTCTGGAGATGAAAGAACTACAAACGCAATGAATACAAATGGCTGAAACATTTCTGTTGGCGTAAATAAATGGTCAAATCCAGATTTTCAATATATGCAAAGAGTGCAATTCTAGTCAAAATAAATATTATTTCGGTTAAGCCTGGTAAAAGTGTCTACATCACTGCTCATCACGCATCTTGTTTATTTTTTATTTTATAAATGGCTTTTTGCTTTTTCCTGGAATAATTATAAAATAAATTATATTATATAAATAATTATATTATTTGTCAATTATTCCAACAAAGAGAAAAGCTATACTCTCCAACTAAAAAGCATTAAAAAGATCCCTTTATTCCTAAACAACGCTTGATTTATGAAGATGACCCAGTTGATGCATCACTATAGGGTATCATAATGAATTTGAAAGTGTGGAGATTGAAATACCGGATGAAATTGATCCAGACGATGTGAGTGAGCCTTCTGAGGATAATGTGCTGAAACTTGACCATCTTTTGTGATGAAGCCAATGTCTTGTTGTTAGACAGCTCGAACTGCTAATACCCTTATTTACATAATTTACTATTTCTATCAGAAGAAAATAAGAAATGTTCAATATTATTCAAACAAACAAGGATAAATATACTCCTGTATACTCCTGTAATAAAGGGTAAAACCACAACCTTGCCAAACAAAACTTTATTTCTAGCTAGATGAATTTGTTTTGTTGTAAAGAGATTGCATCCCAAGATTATAAATATATCATAATTAGCTATCTTCCTGGGATAGAATTAACTTTACATAACATAAAATCTGTAGCTAGATTTGACGAGTATCTGACTTGATGAATACCGTAATGATAACAAAATATAGAAAACGTCCACACATTCATAGTTAAATTAATAAAAACAATGTTTCCCGGCTCTGCTTCCACCATTATGCAGTGAGCGAACGTAATTATGAACATGATTTATTCGGTGGAAGTTCGATGATTCAAAGAAATCGTGTTGAGAAATTACAAACATTGTGACTTTGGAGTTCTTATACTTTAGATAGCTTCATCAGAGACATACATAATTACAAAATACAATATATGATGCACTTACCGCTGTGAAGGATTTGATATAGCTAAAGTAATGTTGAAGATATAAATAAAACTTGTGGACGCCTAAAAATAACAACAAATATGACGACCAACGTCTTGTTTAAGTTTTTGCCTTCTGCTCGATCTTTTTTCCTTTTTGTGTTTTGCTAATGAGAAATGTCACGAAACTACTGGGAAAACCCATTTAATCACAAATTAAAATAATTATCGGTAATTGTCAGTATATTTAATTGGATAATATAATAGCGAAACACGTCGTTATAGATCTTTTCGTATATCTATAGTTAAAGTAACAAAAAGCATTCTGCATATTCATACATATTCATATAGAAACAATATTGATTTTTCTATGGAGACGAAATTGAGAAAAATTTAAACATACAAAATAAACAAAACAAAACATAAGTTGAATCAAAAATCTCATCATAACAGTAACTACTCTATGCACAGATCCATCCATCCATCCATCCATCCATCCAAAACGAGAAAAATAACAATACTTTTATCTAACTTTACTTTTATCTCTCTTTAAGTATGGCAAACAACTCCTTTGTGAATCATGTTTGTGTTCTTTGGGAAATATTGAACTATTCAATTAATTGTTCTCTGTAGTAAAGACCTGGATACACACATATTGTCTATTTTAATTTGGTTATTTTGTTGTTTTTTGCATAAGAACGTAGTTTAATTATCATGAAAGCGAAAATCATCCTTTCGTGGGGATGCAAGTCTACTTTGCCTAAAAAAGCACATTTGGTCAGCTTGAGAATGTGTCTATACTTTGAAACCTCAGAATCTCTCTCTTTTTTTCTCTCTCTCTGAAAGCAATCGAAGGAAACTGTCATGAAAAGTCGCGTAAAAGATTATTTAGGAACAGGACTCTAGAGGTATGCCAAAGAGACCTATTAGAAACATTTGAATCATTGGGAATTGAAGTTTATAACTGTACATGAGGGACAGCTATAATTGTATTTGTAAACAAATAAGATAACTTTTGTCGTCGCCGAGAAGAGTAAGTGACGTGGAATATGTCAGAAAAACAACAAGGGTTTAAAGACAAGGGTTAAATCGATAAAATGGTGGAAGGTGTCGTTCAGAAAAGTCCAGAAAATCAAATTTCCGGAAATCATAGAAATTGTTACTGGTTTTACGCTGACCTACACAAGCAGTAGGAGATGGAATACTTCCATATTCCCTCTATTACGCGCTTGATCAGAACTCTTTATGGGATGTCATTCATAATGTACTTTAAACTGTTTTTAAAAAAACAGACCTGAATATGACGTATAATTTATAGCGAGAATTTCACTTGGCTCATCAAACTACCAGCTATTACTGAAAGATAAAGTTTTATCTAAATTTTACATGGGTTTTCAACCTTGTGTGCATTTCTGAAAGAAAAAGTCCTTACCTGTCGATTTTTAGCTTCGATCGTTATTTGTTGTTGCTTTTAATCTAGGAAGCATATATATCTTAATTTATAATGGAGATTCCCCGGTTCATTAACTTACTAGATATTACTGAAATCATGGGAATTTCCCTTGGCTTATCATATCGTTATATTAATTAAAGAAAATAGTTCTTGTCGTAGAGACTTCTAAAATACAGATAACAAATCCTTTGAAAGAATAGCGCAAAACTCGTTGTGTAAAATGACTATAATCAATATTTTTCCCCACTAATATTAGTTTTGTTTACAAAGAGTTGACTTCACACATTGTATGTATTATATTTGTATTAGTTTTTCATGTTACTACAGAAGCTATTGGCTGGAATATACTCATTTGGTTTTATAAGAAGCAGGACTATAAGACATAAGACACTGGTACTGTGACACCATAGAAACTTTTCAAATTGGATAGACTTGTTACCAGGGAGATATGCAATATCCCCAATGAAAATTCCTACAATAAAGCAATTTATTATTAACAGAAATATTACATATAAAAACAAAAAAAAGAAAGAAAGAGAAAAATTATCTTTATAGAAGATCAATTTTAGTCAATCTTTAAAAGAGATATTCTACTATAGCTCAGAAATTCCTAAGGAACTTTCAGGCACTGAAAACAATAAAAAATTACTTTCTACTGTAGTTAATTTTTAACGATGAAATTCCTAAGACACTCTCAGTAATAAGAGCTGCTTTAATGTTCTTAGAGATAAAATGAATGTATTCTGAAATATATCTCTTCCAGTTATGTAACACCTCAATGTATTTTATTGGTATACCGAAGTTGATTGGCGGGCTAATGAGGACACAATAATTTTTATATTTTTTAAAACTGACTGATATTTTAATTAGGGAGTCGGTTGAGAAAATTCTCACTTAACAACCGCGTGGGAGGGGACATTTATTCGCCGCTCAAGAGTATTGTATTGGCATAAAAACAACACAAATAAGATGTATACATAGCTCATTTCTACTTCCATATACGTAGCTACATTTCACAAGCTTTACGTCCAACAAACTCTCATCACTCATTTTAACTTGGCTAGAAAACGCAAAAAATGGTATCCAAAAGAAAGAAAAAATGAAGCTTGTAAGGCCCTGTTTACCCACATCAGCGATACGTACGACTTATGTTGTAATTTGTTTCCTTTTCTTTAACTTACTAGTTACCACTGTTTTTTACTAGTTACCATAGTTACCACTAAGCATATCATATTCACTATAATTAGTACGTGCAATTATTGCAATTATCATAAGTATATTTACCAGAATTTATTTATAAGTTATAAAAAGAAAAGTTATTTAATTAGGAGGTAGATATATATATTTAGCGTTTTTAATTGCATATCAGTTATGACGGCCATCATGTTGAGGGGGCGTTCACATGCGAGATAGTCTTCAGTGCATGCGTAGTCAGTTTATGATTGCCATCATGTTGACGGACAGTTCACCTGCGAGATATTTCTCAGTACATGCGTAGTCAGTTTATGATTGCCATCATGTTTAGGGGCGGTTTTCTGGCAAGATAGTCCTTAGTACATGCGTAGTCAGTTTATGACTGCCATAACGTTGACGGACAGTTCACCTGCGAGATAGTTCTCAGGACATGCGTAGTCAGTTTATGATTGCCATCATGTTGACGGACCGTTCACCAGCGAGATAGTCATCAGTACATGCGTAGTCAGTTTATGACTGCCATCATGTTTATTGACAGTTTACCTGCAAGATAGTCCTCAGTACATGCGTAGTCAATTTATGGCTGCCATAATGTATGGGGAGCTACATGCGTAGTCAGTTTATGGCTGCCATCATGTTGATGGACAATTCACCTGTGGGATAGTCCTTAGCCGGTGCGTAGTCAGTTGCCGTCATGTATGGGAGAATTACATGCATAGGCAGTTTATGGCTGCCATCATGTATAGGGGAGTTACATGCGTAGTCAGTTTGACTGCCATCGAGTTGAGAAAGTTTAATTGCGGGAGTCTGCATTATATGCACAGTCATTTATGAAAAGTTCACTTACGGGGTAGTCCTTAGTCTGGCTGCCTCTAGGTTGCATGCATGCCAGTCCTGTATGGCTGCAATCATTTATAGGGGAGTTCACTTACGGGCGTACAATCCTGGCCAAATATACTGTCGACAAGGGGAAATTTGTGCAAAAATTCCAAATTTCAAATTAGCCAAAAAGACTTAAATTTCAATTAGCAAGACGAACTGCACGGAAATTCGCTTTTGTGCAAAGGAGCCTGGGTACTAGGCTGCTAGAAGCAACAAAATTTGTCGAGTTGGCAAAAAGTTCTAAGATTCTAAGTTCCTAAGTCTTAAGTCTACTCGGATAAACCCTTAAGATAAACCTCAAGGGACATCTAGTGGTCATTTTCAGCACTTGCGTTTTGCCTGTGGCGTGTATTACCAGTCGAAATTTAAAAAAAGTCTCTATATTAATGTCTTAGATTGTAGTCTTTAGTATGGTTGCCTCCATTCATAAAATTGGAAAGTAAGGCCACTTTGAAAGTAAAAAAGACCGGTTGTATACACTGCTAATTGATTTTTGGGACCTTCGGTCGAGATTTTTTTAGATCCTAATAAAAATTAGGGCATCTATATATAGTTCGATCATATGATATTCATATATTTATTAGCTTTAAGCCCCTCCAGCAAATTGCGGGGATCACAATTTATTTTTTATTCACTCCCAATTACTTTCTTATAAAATCTAAAATGCCAATTCTTGCTATTCTTGTGAGCTCTCTATGAAATCACAAAGTAAAAATGTAACTTTTGCTCAACGAAACTTGTTCCCCCTTCTCCTCCTCCCCTCACAATATTTAGGATAATTTATTTCCTATACACCAAACAGTGTATCGAGGCTATCAGGGTCCAAGAATATGGTGCTGTGATCAGAGTCATGGGTCAGGGTCCATTATTTTCCGGGAGCCAGGATCGTCTTGAGTTTCAAAGTCCAGAGCCACAGGTCGGATATTGTGCCAAATGCTGTACCAAATACTTTACAGGATCATGAAGTCAGGGTCCTGAAGATCCTAGGCCGACGGTCTTATGGGCAGGGTCCTGATTTCATGTTCACTTATGGTCCAAAGGTCAGTGTGGCGTTGGGTCCTAGGTTCAAGTCCCAGGGCCACATGTCGGACATTGTACCAAATACTTCTACTTCAAGCTATTTTAAGCAACCAATACCTGGTCTGCATAATTGACATTTTGGCAAATGCCATTGATGTAGAACCTCTAGAAATTAGGTCTAAATTGGGTTGTTATTTTTGCAAAAAGCAACCAATATCTGGTCTGCGTAATTGACATTTTGGCAATTTTACAGACTAGAATATTTATAGAAGTAAGAATGTGCTGCTGACCAAGTTTTAATGATGTATGACCTCTATTTCAGAATTTAGGCCCAAATAACCTTTTTCTATGAAATTCAAAGTTTCTGGGTAGAATCTCCTTCGTGTATCAAATTTCAGGCCAAACCGTTGAGCGGTGTCAAAAAGTCTGCGCGAATAGACAAACATCAATCCTGACAGAATTCCACGGATGAGTATTAATAGACTAGCTTTAAGCACCCCGCAAATTGCGGGGATTACAATCATGGAAGGAAAAAATTCAAAAGCAATAAAATTAGCAAGAACAATTTACTCTTGCAAAACTTAACGATGGACAACATTGACTGTGTATGAAACGTCACCATCTTTCCCTTGCAAAACTGATGGCAATATTTGTACTTTAACATCGTTGAATGCTCTCGCTCTTGAAAAAGCAACGTAAAGTTGACCATGGGCAAAGCAAGGGCGTTTCAATTAGATGCCTACTTTTTCAAAGATTTGACCTTGTGATTTATTAATGATCTTGGAGTAAGCACGGCGGAGCGGACACTGGCGAAGTTTCAAAACAAAGGGAAGACTGACATCAGATGGCGCTAGAGTGATCCTTGGAATGAGAACTCTTGTGCCTCTTGAAAACCTGTCAAACTTTATCGTCGATAGAGTTGCAACATAAATATCTGACAATTAGGCGATTTCCATTAGAAAGACCATCCCAAATGAAAAATACATTTTTAAGCAAATCTAAGTGTCCATGATTTGATATTGTAATAGTATAAATCTCTTTCCCTAGTAAGACCCGCTACAGTCATACATCCTCATTCCATGTTGCTATCCATGAAACTACACTTTAACATCCTAGTAGGACCCGCTACAGTCCTACATTCTCATTCTATGTTGCTATCCATTAAATTACACTTGCCACATACTTTATAGTTAACAATCATAAATAAAATAATAAAACAAAAAACATAAAAAAATAATAAAAAAACATGATATGAACAATACATGGTATACAACGAGTGTATCATCAGCTAATTACCTGGTTTCGAGGACAAGGTTGTGGTTCCATGACCAGGGATGCGTGCAAGAACCTCGTCATTGATTGTCAGTGATTCAATGTTTGTGGGATACAATATCACTCTGGTAGGGTAACATACCTCATCAAAGTTATCATGAAACATAGATTGAGTGATATTGTCAACCACACATTGCTGGGGGAACTTCAACAGCATCCTCCTAGAAAGGTTGTTGAAACAGCCATGCAGCAAATACCTACTCATTTGGTCTGGCCCTTTGGTCAACAGTGAGTGTGAACTTAGTGACACTGTGCCAAATGTCAGATCTGACCAGACAGTCTTCAATGATTTGAGTTTTACTGCCACGTTTTATAATGGGTAAAGTTTGGCGAAAGTCACCACCGAAAAGAAAAATGTGTCCACAAAACGGAACGTTGGAATTAGAAATATCTGGCATCAAGCGATCAATGGCCTTCTAACTGTTCGGAGGAATCCTGCATGTGCTTGTCTTACAACTTGGGACATGCAATTTAAAACAGCTATTGATGGTACATCTATTTTTTAAAAGAGTAGCAGCAATACCAGTCCAAGCGGTAGATTTTACAGATTTACCCTGTCCTTGCAAACGATGAATCAAATAATTATAAGTATAGGTTTTGGCAGTACCAGCAGGGCTATCCAAAATATGCGAGTTGATTGGACCATTAACAGCAACATTCTGAATGGCTTGATTGACAGCAGTAAGACTTGCTGTTCAACCGTTAACGTTGGTTTCAATAGGTTGGCTTGGCGAGCCTCATCAACAGCATTTACAGGTTGGAGTTGCTGGTTATTATTTCCTACTGGAACTGGTAGTCCATACTCTTGAGGAGTTTTACCATTAGTTGTCAGAACTGTTTGGATGTCAATTAATAATGCTTGTTCTGAAAGTGGAATTGTGGAATGTCTAACATAATTCTCTATAAAATGCACTTTAAATTCATCTCACAAAGCCAACGGATCGAAAACATTGCAATATATGAAGAGAAAGTCAAACATGGGTATTTGGAAAGTGTTCGCTTCTAAAAGAGTCTGTCACCATTTATTATCATCTAGAAAAAGGCCTCGTAAACGACACGCCTAAAGAAAGGTACCAGCCACAACACCATCGACCGTCTGCAAATCACGAGAAGAAGTTGCATTGAGAACATTCAACAACAAAGTCCTTAGATGAATGGATTCAACATTCTTAGGATTTACACTGTACATGCATGATAAAACACTGAATGGTAGTGTTTACTCGTAGCTTCCACTAGGTTCCTTCTTAACCCAAGTAAATTTCAAATGCATCTGGGTGCACAAAGTTGACCACTCTGGGATGGTTATGTTGGTTGAGCTTAACCCTATTAGGTCTAGGTTATTTAGGGCTCTGATGACCTAAGGGTCCTCCCCACCCAGTTAGCTAAACCTTTTTTTTTTTTGAGCATTACGTTTGCTTTGTAGGTAGATTTGTGCTTGCTCGTCAGCCAAACATGGTCAGTAGGTACAGAGTAGGGACAAAACATATATAATGCTAGGTAAGTGCAGCTTTTGAGGTCGTGTAGTAGGGCGAGAGTGCCGATCCCTTCTGGATACACGAGGGTGTGGTGTCCAGTGCAGGGGTGGTGTCCGGGGATTTAAAAACAAATAATTGATTTACCCCAGACTTGGTATGGGGAGGGGAGATTTTCCAACTTGATGGAGTCACGAAAATTACCCCGGACATGTCCAGCATATGTCCGAGTTGGTCCAGCGTTTTTTTGATGAAAAACTACTTTTTCACCCCGGACACTCCGGTAAATGTCTAGGGAATCGGCACCCTCCTAGACACGTGTGTACATGTGTCGAATTCACTTCTGAAACAACCCCAGACACCTCTGTGAATGTCCGGAGGATCGGCACCTTCCTGGTAGTATACTCTAGCTACTAGACTAACTATGCTGTATCTACACAGCTTTAAGAGAGAACCGAGCTAGGTAGCTACAATCTCCCACATATTATGAGACTACCACGCCCTCCCCCAATTTCAAAGTTGATTTGTTTTTGTTTGGCTTCCAGAAACAAAACGACCGCATTGAGAGTAGGGGGAAGGGGGATTAGTTTAGAAATCTTAAATAATGATAAATTTATATTATTTAAATTGAAGTCTCAGCATATTTTGTGGGAAATTGTGGATACAGCTACTCTATCTAAGAAAATGACTACTGAATTCTGAAAAATGATAGATCTTTTTGCTTCGGATGAAATAAAATAATAAATATATATGTTTCTAAAGTAGGGTCGCCTTTTTCCTTTATGAACCAGCTCAGAAAAGTCGCCTTTTTTGAAACACTGCAGTGCCCTATGGAAAATGTAAACTCACTTAGGAAGTTTCACAAAAAGAGCGACGATTCATAGGGCGACTCCCTCCTCTCTAGCTATAGCCATACAAAAAAAATATATATATATATATGGCCAGCTATGTACCTGCATTGTTTTCATTTTCCCTTTCTTCTGTTAGCTATTTTCTTATTCTTCATATTTTTTTCATTTCTTCAAATCAAATCTTGTTTTCTGTTCCGCTCGCTGGATAAATATGTGGGACTGTACTTAGCTCAGAGACGGTGCGCAAAATATACTCAATGTGTCGATGCCATATAAAGAACGCACCAAATGGCCTCCGCGTGCCTTCAGTTTTGGCCTTCAGTTTTTCATGGGATTCTCATGGATTTTATTCATGGATATCTTGCAATTTTTTAACTGCAAATGTGACGTTTGTGCATAGCCAGAGATAGATCAAGGCCTATTCTAGTAGCCTAGGCTTTCCTTGATTGTATGTATTGTAACTTTTAAATATCATTCTAGCAATGCCTTAGCACATAACCAATCCTAAAACATTTCGGAGATAGGATGTGACATTGACGTTTGTAGCAGGCTAAATCAAGAAACCAGGAAAGAAAATTGGAGACAATTGGTGAAATTCGGAAAATCGGAGTATCGAAATGAATAGAACGGGACTGCTACTCTAGATTATATAGAGGTCATAACTGTGCAAAGAAATTTGAGAAATTTATTTATTCACGCAAATGTGAATGACAGAAATTGATAAGTGTGCATTCAAATAAAGTAATCTAAACAATAGATTTCTAAGAACTTCATGTGTTGTCAAAATATTTTTTAAATAAATAGTATTTTACATTTTTATAGCTGTTTGTGAAACTTTAGTAAGAGAGGACAGGTAATTAAAGATGGCGTACTTTCAAACGTTTGTGAATACTCTTTCTATCTTGACTTGTTTGGTTGTTATATCAAGTCATATTAATTTGTACGTATTTCAAAATGATGTAGTTGTGGAAGGTAAGTAAGTTTGGTTATAATATATTTTAATTTTAATCGTTTGAAATGAAAAACATTCTCTATTTGTTGATAAGACACCCCATACACTCTGTAAATCCACATGATTTCCAATTTAAAGAATGTTCAGGTCCATTTTGCGTCCAAACGAATGGAGATGAGATATTTTTCCAAACATTGGCTGAATCCATTTAGTATGGAGGGATATTAGTCCATGACGAATCTAATAAGCAATTTGGGACAATAAATAATATTGTGAGCTTTCAGAAAATTTATAAAGGTAATGATTAAGAAATAAATTTTGGGAAAATAGCTCATAAATAGCACTTCGGTACATATACCGGTCTCAGCCAATATATGTGGAGTAAATGTGCACTCTCCGCATTTTTTCCATATATTTCCGAAGTTTATTCTAGAAAAGAGGAAGAAGTGACAAGAAGAAGGTTTTTTTTCTATCATACATCGTGATGACGCCATTAACTTCTATCATACATCCTAAGTTACTGACGCCATATTGTGACATCAATTAAATTTTCAAACAACAAAGAAAAACATATTTTGGCAATTGTTTATGTTTGTAGGTACCACTCGATTATTATGTGTTTAGTTATGTTATTATAAACGAATAATACTTACATTACTTATGGTAAACGCCCACACTCTTTTAAACGCCTCTAAATAAACGCCTTTTCGAATAATGAAAGTTTTTATAAACACACATCCTTATGTTTCTGAATGTTTTGATATTCGGTGATATTTAGTTGATATATATGAACTAATGACGAAATTTGAACATCACACCTCATAACGGATTTTTTTCGGAATTTCGGATTATTTTTTTTTAACATTTTCACTAAAACCCGGAAATCAAGCGTCTTAACCACTGTGTCATAGCTCAATGGCGTCAATATCAATAGCTAAGACGATTACTTTTACAAATATCACCGACAGTAATAGATACGCACGTTCATCAATAATAATTGATATTTATTGCACAATGCGTCATAAAAACTTTGACTTTTTTTACTTTAGACAAACAGAAAGATACATTTCACTTTAAGCGAGAAAGAAGAGATGTGGAAGATATATCCGATTCTTTCCAAACAATACAGAACTTTCGAGAATTCATACAACAAGAAACCAACATTACAATTCGTAACCAAGTGAAGAAAGTTGTAACAGAAATTATTTATAATTTACCATTGGCACAATTATGTAAAACAACCACCAAAGATTGCAAAGGTTAATAAACTTTCGCTATTATTGCACCAACTAGATCTAAGTCCCACGCAACTCTCCCTATTATTACAGCAATTGTCTGTTTGGGATCTACAGTATTCCCAAGATTTATTGTTATAGTTCTTAGTTTTAAGTTTTTAAGTTTTTTAAGTTTAATTTAAATGACAATTTTATTTTTGTTCATGACAAAGAATGCACCTCTTTCCACTGCAGTTCCTTTGAAACCTGTATTACGCACATAGTATTGCTTACCTACAGTTACCTACAGTTACCTGTATTCTGTTAGCTATAAGTTTTATGTTTGATGCATTACCCATTATTTATTAATTAACAGTAAGTTCTCACCCGTAAAAGAGTGTATTCTAGAATCTTGTTGCATTTTTAAAACACGACATAAAATACCAGATAATAGACTATCCATTTTGACTCAAAATCATGCAGCAGATATTTGTACTTATAAATCTGACAAGGATGATGATATTTGAAACTCTGATAAATAAATTAACGTGAAAAATCCCTTTATGTCGGATAGATTATATTGAACTGTCATAACTGCTACCACAGAACATTAAAGTTTAATCGTTTAAATATTTGTGATACCTATGAATATATAAATGCAATATTCCGGTCCGTAAAATAGACTAATTATCATGTGACTAATCGAAAGTAATACAATACAATTTCTAATGTATATTTCTTGGTATGTGCAAAGTTTCAACAGTTCTGTAATACTTCAGCAGATAAGGCAGGGTAAAGCGCTAAAAATGGCTTGGCAACCGGGTGGGACGAATTTTCCGGATCATTTTTTAAATTTATTTAATGTGATTCCGCATTTTAATGTCAAATTCCGGCCAGAAGAAAAAATATGTTTGGTAAAAGAACCGTGGGCAAAGCACCAATAAGGGTGTGACTAATGGTCTAAATCTGTTTCTAATGATCTAAATCTGTTTCTGTCTATTAGTTGAAATAATAATTTCCTATTTCAAAAAAAACGAACTGCCAAATAATTCCAAATAAATCTTTATATTGCCATGTATAGGTCCATACTAATATTATTCAACGAGAATGCTACTTGTGTGGATTTAATTTTATTATAGGCCGTGGTGCACGAGGACCGAAAGGACCGCCCGGTACTGGTATCAAAGGAGAACGTGGCAGACAAGTAAGATACATACTTCGTTATATTATTCCAACAGAAATCACAGGGTTTTAGTTAGAACATGGTTATGAAATAATCCGTCTATATACTTGTGCCACACATAGCAGTACAAAGAGTATAAAAGATTATATATAATGTCAAGTAGATTTTATTCGGAACAAAACAGAGAAGTAAAGTTTTCTCTTTGTCCATTTCATATAGGTGTTTTTATTATTATAGGTACTTTGTCTGAACTGTTGGCATTATATTTCATCATATGATCTTAAAAATCATGCACAACTTTCGACGCTTGATACATACTTATAATAGTCCGTTGTTTTTCATTATTTTTACAAAATGGTGATTTCAGGTTATGTTCCATATTTTTTTATCCTTCAAAATGAAGCTGGCATTTTCACAATTTGTGTCGTATATATAATTTCAAAAGGTCAGAAAACTTCAGCTATATTACTTTAGTTGTTCAGACGTTACAGGAGGGGCAAAATCCAACCCCACCCTACTCCACCCCACCCCGCGCCTGAATATGGCTAAGTTTGTCTTTTTACACTTTGTCCACTGATTACATTGTCCAAAGTGCTTTTATAACCGAACCACAAAATGAATCCTTTGTAACAGGAAAGTGTTACTGAATAACTTATCTTTTTAGGGTAAAATAGGTCTTCCTGGCCCTGCTGGTCCAAAAGGTGAAAAGGGATTTGGTTTATTCCTCCCTAAGATACGGAACGAACTTTTAACAATCGATGCAAATCTCACAGACGATGTTGAATTTCAATGTGTGGTGTTTGGAAATCCAATACCTACAATCAAATGGAAACATAATGGACACCATACTAACATTACATCACAAGATGATTACGTAACCTCCGAAGTTACTTCTCAATTAAGTATACGTAATATATTATGGGAGGATCGTGGAACTGTTTCATGTTTTGCTGAAAGTATTTTGGGAAAAGTAAATGTCACAACTTCATTGAATGTTCATGGTAAGGTGACGTATTATTGAGATATAATTGCTTCGCTTTTCTATGTTTTCTATTGACGCATGGAAATAAAGTTTGACGCTGATTGTCTTTCAAGTTGTGGTAGTTCTTTATGCGAATCATTGACGTATACTATAGATTTTATTTGTTCCCACTATTTTTAGCTTTCGATATTTGAATTAAAACTTTTTCCGTAATAGGTAGAAAGATCTTGAATATTCAATTTCTCCCTTCGAATAATAGAATTTCCTGATTCTAAATGAGTTTGTACCACAACCTCCGAAATTGCTGCATAACATTGGGCCTAAATATGGTGACTTTACATATTGTTGCATTTGAGAAATAGTGACAAAAAATCTTTTTCCAAAACATAATTCCAAACGGACCCAGGACCATGTTTAGCCCTCGAGATCGAAGTGGTTTTTTCTTCTTCTTCTTCTTCTTTTGAAAACTACGGTTTTACTGTGTAATAGTGGAACAAACATTGATAATTAGCAAATATAACAAAATAAATAACTGTTCTAGCTAAATATTATTTTTCGTCTACATCAGGTTTTCAAGGGTACTTGCGGTAAGATACTCATATGCATAAAATGATGACGTATATGGATATAATAGAGCCTGGAATGTATTATCACCACGTTTAAAGTAACATTGAGTAGTAATTCTAAATTTATCAGGGTTTTAGGTGGGGTACATTGTCCCCTCGGTTTATTAAATCCTTAAAATCATGGGACTTATAGGCTTAACAGTTTATTAATGGAAAGCAAATTGCAAATTTATTTTCGCTACAGAAGTTGCTTTAAAATTCCAACTATTATCATGTTCATTTTTTATATTCAGTTCCACCGTCAATGAAACTACCATCTGGTCCGTTATTTACATATCTTGGTATCAATTTCGACTTTCCATACTGTGCTGTAATTTCGAATCCAGTTGCTATGGTCACTTGGAGAAGAATGTATCAAAAATTACCAGTAAGAGCGAATCAAAAAGGACATGGTTTACGAATTAATAATATTCAAGTTTCAGATGAAGGGTTTTATATTTGTACTGCTAAGAACTATTTAGGTTCGTACGAATTATTTCTATATCCAAATAATATTTCCCATTACATTCCTACTTGCTCTTGTACACAACCTCTTCCACAAAAACTATTTTCACTTTGTTTGCATGTATACTCATTTGTTTATCAATTGTTCTGACACATTAATGTGGATTTACACAAGCCCCACATTTGTGTGCAAAAGTCAAAAGGAGACATTCCATTGGCACAATGTGATGTCAATTTCTACTAATGGAATGTCTTCTTTCAGCTTTTTTGTATAGTGAAAATCAACTCTTAGATGTCAAGTAAAGGAGAAATACTGGACATGAGATTGACTTAACCTTAAGAAATCCCCCTTCCGGTTTTGTTGGAATAACATTTTGTTGGGCAATCTGCATGTTCTGAAAACAAAATTATATTTGGGATTAGAATATGCTACCCAAGCTACGTAGGGTCAAAAAGCTTAAAACGTAGAAAGTTCCATTTCCATTTTGTTATAATAATCTACTTGCACTTTTAAAACTTGTGCTGTCAGACATTTGGCAAATCTTATAATCACTCGAATATACTAAACAAGTTACGTTTTCTGAGATGTATTTATTCTTCTTATTTTGAAAGTTTACTAAACTTCAGAAAACGAATAGTATTCCATATAAAGATAGTACCTTACAAAACTGCACATTCCTCTTTTGATTAAATTTGGAAATGGGATAAATGTAACAATATTTGGTCAAAAATTAAATCAAACAAAGATATTTCATCATAGCCTTGAAAATTTAAATAAGGTGTGAGTCCTTCACCAGATTTAAAAATTTCAATAAACAACTGATACTTTTAGGAGAAACAAGTAGTATTATTCAATTAAAGACAAAGCAATTGGAATTTCTCAAGAAGCCGCCATTCTATTTACAAGTCGTCAAATCTTCTGTTGATTTGACATGTTCCGCATATGGTAAATTTGGATACAATGATGCAGCATGGTATACTATATTTCCTAACAATCAACGATCATTGATGAGCAATATTACAAGAACACAGACGATGAACAGTACCAGCATTACAATAACCGTTCAACATCCAGGAAGATATCAATGTGAAATTTATTACCAAGGAAGCAAAATAGCTGCTGGAACTACTGTTGGCATTTTCACATGTGAGTACCCATTAATTCTCTAGTATCTGAAAGCGTGCATAACACCATAAGTATCGTGGTTTGTTGGTTAAATGGTGAAACAAATTATGTATGTATTATACCATAGGAGTAAGTACTTCTTGCAGATTGGTTAAAAAATAGGTGCTCAGTTGTGCCAACCTTGATACTAGATAATTCCCATTAGGCTAAAAAATAGTTTAAAGTCCGTAGTATAAAGACGCTAGAACAACGTTGAAAACGTTATTATAGCGTCTTTACTAAGGACTTTGAACATGTTAGGTTAGGAATTTCAGGTTAGATCGCTATGATATGTGGCAAAGTTGAAGACCAGAACCATCTTATAATGTTGATCATACATGTTTGCAAACAGCATTGTTGAGGTTTATATGATTATGTATTAACTTCAGTTTAACTGTTTTGAAACTACTTACGTCATTACTTTTATTCTTTATTTTTTTATTCTTTTTTTATTATCTTCTTGAATTTGATTAACAATACCGTGGCGTTTTGTGTGAAGAGTACACAGAAAATTTATCGTTTTAGTAAACTCTTCCATAATAAATGAATCACAAAAGGAATTGCTCGGAAAGTGGATAAAAGAAGTAGAGAATGCTTTTGGAAAGTATGAGCTATGTTATAAAGGTACTAGAGATGGATGGACTGCTGAAACGTTTCATAAAATGTGCGATGGAAAGGTTAACACAATAACCATAATGAAGACAATGAGAATGGGAAATACAACAGTAATGGGAGGATTCTCTGATGTAGCTTGGAAATGTAAGTATTTCTAGTAAATAATTATAATGAAAAACAATCCAACTCCTACGATGTACTTTAGAATGTTTCTTTGATGTTGTAATATTACTTAATTAGGTTTCATGACTGTATGCTAAGCCAATCCTAAGATTTCAAGGGTGTATATGTTAAGCCAATCCTAAGATTTCAAGGGTGTATGTTAAGCCAATCCTAAGATTTCAAGGGTGCATGTTAAGCCAATCCTAAGATTTCAAGGGTGTATGTTAAGCCAATCCTGAGATTTCAAGGGTGTATGTTAAGCCAATCTTGAGATTTCAAGGGTGTATGTTAAGCCAATCCTGAGATTTCAAGGGTGTATGTTAAGCCAATCCTGAGATTTCAAGGGTGTATGTTATGCCAATCCTGAGATTTCAAGGGTGTATGTTAAGCCAATCCTTATGCCATCGGCCATTTCAACTCATTCAAATTCCAGCCCCAAATAGAGTTAACCCTATTCTGGTCGGGCTTTTGGGCGCTCTGAATAGCCGGGGGGCACAAAGTGCCCCCTTTCCTTTCCTCCCTCCATAACTTTTAAAGGAACCATGAAGTGTGTCAACACTTAATTAACATTTTAGCGAAATAATTTATTTGATGACGACATTACTCTCGATGACCTCATAACGGGAAAACAGGTAGTGCAGAAAAAAAAAAGATTAGGTGAAATTTTGTATTTCGGAACTATATACCAAAATGATTTTCATAAAAAGAAGAAAAAAAAAGGGTTTTTTTAACACTAAGTGTTTTTCTTTGATGGCATCATCAGAAGTAATGACGTCATTGTAAAAATAAAAGTATTTATTATGGGTTGATCCAACTTTCTTTCTTTCTTTCTTAATTTTTCTTGGTGGCGTCATCATAAGTAACGACGTCATCACAAATATAATTATGCAAATATGTTTATTAGAGGTTGACCCAACTTTCTAGAAAGTTTCAACACTACAGCATGATTCTTTCAAAAATCATAGAGATGGGCACAATGTGCTCCTCCCTCCAGATTCTCAGAGCCCTAAAAAGCCCAGTAGAAATTGGGTTAAACCTCTATCGCACGCAACCTGCAATGTTATTGAACTAATGTAGTGCTAAAGAGGTTTTTGATGTGTCCAAATTTAAATATTGTTTTCCTTTTTCAGCAAGTACGGCCTTACAATATAAAGAAAGTAAAAAGGCGTTCTTGTTTACGTTCGATGAAAATATAAAGATACCAGTCAATGTAACCTCCAAAGCTATTTGCATGTATGAAAAGTATGGACCATGCTTTGGACAAAATGATTTGGTAGTTGGTAAGAAAGAAAGAGAAGAGTATTATGACAGTTATTATTGGAGACATAGAGATGTATATAGATTCCAGTACCAAACTGGTAAATTGGGAAAAAGTTACAAAGATGATCAACTAGGAAATATGGATCTTGGTCCCTATAGTTTGCTCGAAACTGAAGTATTTTTTAAACTTTGACGAATAGGCATACCGTAACATAACCGTGTCACCATTGTCTAAAATTAAAAACCATTATTTTTATATTATTGATTATACTCTGCTGTATCATATAAGCTGTGAATAATATGTGTTAACTTTTAAGAAATCAACAATGGTATAAAACAGTAAATACTGACTAGTTTCAAACCAATTGCCTACACACAAACTCTGGAGATAGCGATAGTAAAGTATCATTGTTATCATTTGTATTCACTGAAAATGAAAATTTGCCAACAGACCCCCCCCCCGCTTGCGCGTATCACAACCTACACATCCCTTCCCACCGCTTAAAATTTTTTGAAAGAATTACCCTTTCCCGCTTATTCCTATCCGCCCTGCCCCTGCTTATTTAATACTGCAGAGTACATTTTTTTATGCGGATAAATGATTTTCTTGAATTGATACTTTCCGGCACGCAATGTATTAGCAACGTTAAACAAACAATTTTTCGACGTCGATAATACAGTGCATGTGCTAATGAGATAATGTAAGCAATACTTTGATAAAGATATATAAGATATAACAATTCTCGAATGCTTCCATCTCAATCTTTTACTCGTGTTACTAATTTCCACACTCTCTTGACCCACCCTCATTGCCTCCGTTTCCCTCTTATTAATTCTTAGTCGGAAAGAACAAACTCTGCTTGTTTATAGCCAAATGGGTTGTTGTCACAGATCTTGAGATACTCTATTTCCATAAATAAACGTCGGGTATGCATATTTAAGAGTTTACCAAACAACTCATCGAAAGGACAATGCAGTAGCCATACACCATCGAAACATCAAATCCATGGCAATAGAATTATATAAATTTAAAAATTGCTTAACCCCCGTTTTAATGAATTAAATCTTTAGAGATACGATAATAAGAAATACTATGGTCCTGGACTTCGCTTACAAAATGATTTTTGTGTACCCCGAGTGAATACAGTTCTCAAAGGAGATGATTCGCTAAGGCATTTGG
>JAULBZ010000636.1:0-28349 GCA_032360805.1 Neoturris breviconis
CTCGTATATTTTAGAGACTGCTGGTAATACACTAACAGGTCTATAATTTTTAACCAATGTAGCATCATCTTTTTTAAAAGTGGGTGTTATATCTGCTAATTTCAGTTCATTAGGAAATTCATTGTTCCTTATCGATTGGTTACCAAGAGTTTTTAAAATTGGTCCACATACATCAGAGGAATGCCTGGGTACAAGGCTGGGTACTAGGCCTGGGTACTAGGCAAAAGTACAAAAGTGCAAAAGTAACACACCGTCGTGTATACTGGTTACTCCCGAGCCAATACTATACATAGATATTGTTATGGGTACTAGGCCTGGGTACTAAGCTGTTAGGAACAGCAGAATTTATCGAGTTTGCAAAAAGACCTGAGATCCTAAGCCCTAAGTTTTAAGTCTACTCGGATATATCTCTGAGTTAAATCTTAAGGGACATCTAGTGTATTTACGTTTTAGTTGTGGCTTGTATTGCTTGTTGAAATTCGTAAAATGTCTCATAACTTATGCGATTAGTTGTAGAATAAAGACAATCTGTCCAACATGTCAGATAAAAGTACTTATGCAGAAAACAGTGTGGCATCGAATCTAGGGTCCAATGAAGCTTCGATACCACTGGTCATTACACCCACCCACTCGTAAACCCTCCTGGAAGATGCCGATTACGAGTCCTTATTTTTACATAAACGATTTTACATAAACGATATTTTAGTTATACAAACAAGCAATGATCACCCTTTAAAACGTTAATCCACATAAAATGAACTCCTGCCTAAAATGAACAAACTTTTTAAAGTTAATTTCCCAAAATGAACTTCTCCCCCCCCCCCCTCCCCTTCCATAACAAGTAAACGGTTCTATATTTCATAACACAGCTATAGGATTAGATTCCAGACTTTAGCTATGTATTTGCGCTTTTATCTTTCGTCTATTGAAAAACATTATTTTGGGCATTAATCATTAATTATAAAAATGAAGACGAGAAGTTTTGTTGAAATAGATACATTTTTTTGTTTCTGTACGGATATTTCGTTAAATCGCTATTAGCCATTATCAACCTCACTTAAATTTATCATCCGCGGTACTTATTATCAACCGCGGTACTTATTATCAACCTCGGTAGCCATTATCAACATCACTTAAATTTATCATCCGCGGTACTTATTATCAACCGCGGTACTTATTTATCATCCGCGGTACTTATTATCATCCTCGGTACTTATTTATCAACCTCGGTTGTTATTATCAACCTCGGTACTTAAATTTATCATCCGCAATTCTTATTGTCAACCTCAGTACTTATTTATCATCCCTTGTACTTACTTATCAACGAAGGTACTTATTATATTAAAAAAATAAACTACAAACATGGCCCCAATAAGCTTCCGAAATTTTGATTATCGAAGAAACAATAATATTTCTTGCATAAAAGATATTTTCGTTTCCCCCTGAATAGTTTCCATACTGCAAATAAGCGATGAGAATTCGATCTGATCTTTTACATATTTCTTTTGTGTTTTGTTTATATTTTCGTAAATATCTAATGTGCTTCACGTTTGGTTTTGCTTCACGTTTGGCTCCCAACAGCAGCGCCTATAAGTTAGCTACGGTTTGGAAAATTGAAAAATGTCTGGAAATGTTAATGCAGAAAGTGAGTAACTACACCCTGACTTGTAATGCCCTAAATATCAGTTAACTTTATGTAAAAATTGTTCTACAGAGAATGTGCGATAAGAAAAACTATAAAGAAATTCTTGTTTTTTTGAATAAAAATGTACTTATAATAATTTTATATTTATAAATATGCTGTACTTGAATTATATTGTAATTATATATTTTTTTTGTATTCTCAAAATTTTGTAAATAAATATTTTTAAAATGTTATAGAAAACCAAAAAAATTCTAAAATGTTTATTTTGTGCTGACCTAACATTCTGAATAGTTTCAACACTACAGTATGGTTCCATCAAAGGTTATGGAGGGGTGGCTTGAAACAACTCTCCCAGTATTGAGGAGCCCCCAAAAGACCCGTAATTAATAGAGTTAAAGAATCGATATAGAAACAATGGCAGAGAGTGATAAATATCGCAGTGTGGATGCAGCCTTAATTCTCGAGCTTTTAAGGCGCTTATACGATGGAGGCGATTAATTCAAATATAACTTTTGTGATGTATTCCACATTTAGAGCAAATCCTCTGGTGTATTTAGTTGATCTAACTTCTTAGCAACCGTAAAGCACGTTGCAACAACTCTGGACAAGAAAAAAAAACTCATTGATATCTAGTCTAGTTTTAGACTTCCGGTTGAAAATATTCTGACTGTCAATGTTCTAGAATTCTAGAATCTCTAGAATTTGGCAACTAAACGACTTCGTGACAGCCTGGTACTCATCGAGCTTGTTCACGCAAGGATGGGTCTAGTTGTTGCGGTGATTAGAACATATTGAGAATCGTACCACACAATTTATAGACAACCTCATTACCAAGCTACTTCAGTGATAATTATTTTGACTTCCAGCTCAGTAAAAACATGTTCAAAGTCCGGAAGTAAAGACTCTAGAACAACGTCGTTGGGCGTAGTTCTAGCATCTTTACTCTTGACTTTGAACAAGGTGTGTTATTATATTAATTGCATTAAGATTTAAGAATGAACAGATTAACAAACCTTTTAATTTCAACAAGTTTAATGACATATAATTATGATATACGAAGTGAAGCGTAAAACAGTTGCACTGATAACATATATTTACTGTATTCTCCACGTATACACACAAGCATTCTGTTAGAAGTATTAAGAGACGATGTTGCGTATATTGGCTTGTACCGTGTTATTTGGTGTGTGTTTGGCACGTTGGGAAACACAAGGTATATTATATTGATCTCATTGGACGTGAGATGTCTAATCAACGTCGAGAAGACGTCGTTTTAGACATCAAAATGACATCCTTTCAACATTGATTGTGTATGCGGGATTGCATCAACTATGATGACGTCGCTGCATCGACGCCCTTACTTATTATCACAACATTGACAATGTAGGTTTATCTGCTAAGGGAAAGCTTTTGCAAACCACATAACTATCTCCGAAGCTATATCCATTCTTTTCGTTTTGCACTATATCCAGTCACCAATAACTTGCTCAAAGCCAGCAGTACTAGAGTATTGCGGACTTTGAACAAGTTTTTGCCCAAGTACCTTTGATTTAATAATGAGGAAACTTTTCTCTTATATCAGTAGGATTAAAATTGTAATTACCAATGGGCGAACGACGGGTAAAAGTTAAAACAACAAAACAATTTTTGACGTTGTTCGATCCGACGTCACGTGTCTGCAGTGATATCTTGATGGGAGTATCACGATGACAGAATAACGCTTGATTAACTTCAGAACGTTATAAGAATTAACCTCAGCACGATAGTTAGCTTGCTACCTTCACAAGACATAAATATTTCAAACGAAAGGCTGTGCAACTTTATTGAATTCTGTACTTCCTTAATTAAACACCCACTTTCCAATAAGCGCCCACTCGATTAAACACCCACTTTCCAATAAGCGCCCACTCGATTAAAATCCCCTCCCAAAATGTTCTGAACTACTATGCAGTGTCAAATATTTTGAAAATTAACCTTTATGTGAAACTTTGATCATAAATCTTTTTGGCAGCTATTTTTGTATTTTGGCTAAGTTCCCTCCTCAATAATTTTTAAAATTTCAAGAATTGAAATCTCAATTTTGATTTCGCAAAGCTTCTTTCAATTTTGAAATAACTATTAATGTTATATCCACTAAGAGTCGTAAAACATTTAATTACTACTAAGTGTATTAAGTTGGTTTTTATAACATCAATAATTATTCCCAATACCAACTAGTAATATGACAATACACAATTCAACAGAGATTTTTGTAATAAAATAATCTTATGAAAAGATAATGGCTTCAATGCAAACAGTAATATAACGGTAATACGCAATTCAACAGAGTAAGGTTTTTTAACAAAAGATTTTTATAAAAAGCTAATAAATAATAAACAATGTATTCATCTGTTACATTGTTCTATAACATCAGCTAGTAAAAATGGATTTATTAAATAAAACTTTAATATAGCTACAAGAAAACGCATAAATAATGAGATATTACACACCACAAGTAGATTTTAAATTCGGAAAACGACCAGGCCAAGTCTCTAGAGATTTATCGAGTAGACTTAAGACTTAGGGCTTAGAATCTTAAGGTCTTTTTGCAAACTTGACAAATTCTGCTGTTTCTAGCAGTCTAGTAACCATGCTCTTGAAATATATTCGAATTTTTGTGTCTTTTGTTTTGCTCCCTAAAATTTAAGGCTTTTTCATAGGTATGATAATTCGGCATTTTTTCTCGGATTTTACCTTATTTCCAATATTTATATGAGTGCTTGTAGCAGAAACCATCCCAATTGAAACTATAATGTAGGTGTATTCTCTATTTTTATTTGGTGTGTACATAATGTTATGATGCATAATGTGTGTATGCAATTCATATCCACTGTGGAGGAGTGATTTTTGAGCATTTCTTTACACTATGATTTGAAATTTGAGTACTCTCCTCCACAGTGATTTGATATAATTTTACCTTGATAATGGTGTATAAGATATTTCCAACACTGTACAATGTGTGTATGCAAATCATATTCATGTGCTTAGGTTTAACTTTCACTTGGTGGGCTACTTTCAATACTGTACCTTTGATTGGAAACTTTTCCAACCTCCCTTCTTCCCCACCCCCGAGCACAGTCAACTATCGCTAAAAAACTAAATTACACGTTCAAAATAACATGAAATTAAAAAAAAATTAACTAATCAACTAGTCCCTAACAAATTACCTGTTACAAAATCCCGAAGTTACCGATCATAAAATATCATTATTATCATGATTATTTAGTATTTATTGTCCTCCGCTTATTCCACACCTTAAATTCTGGTCTTTAAACGAATTTACTATTATGCAACTGAATCTAGTTTTAAACGTTTTGGCAAAAAAGTTGAATTCCTAATAAGCCCCCACCCCTCGCCCCTCTTCTTTCGTATAAGAGCCACTCCAAATGATTTGGAGATACATAGTCCTTTACAAATTCCCCCCAAATTAAATGTAAAATGTAGAGTACTAAATACATATTTTTTTAGACGCTCGTGATTACCAGCCGTACGCAAGGAGTAATGATTATGAACGAAGATATCAGGCAAGGGATTACCCACGAGCTAGAGATTACCCACGAGCTAGAAATTACCATCAGAAGATGAGGAGTTCTTTGAGATTTGATAATTATTTGAGAGAACCTGAACAGCGTTCCCTGCAAAGTATTAATGATTATCCTTACCCAGAATTTAGAAAATATTCTGTCAATGGTGAAAGATTACCTGCATTAGGATCCGAGGACGTGATAGATATTGAACCAGAAAAATCTGGATCTGGAAAAGGAAAAGATGCTCAAATCGAAGTACCAGCTTCAGATGAACCAAAACTCGAAGCACCAGCTTCAGATGAACCAAAACTCGAAGCACCAGCTTCAGATGAACCAAAAGTCGAAGCTAAGAAAGATGAACCAAAAGTCGAAGCTAAGAAAGATGAACCAAAAGTCGAAGCTAAGAAAGATGAACCAAAAATCGAAGCTAAGAAAGATGAACCGAAAGTCGAAGAACCAGTCAAGAAAGACGAACCAAAAGTTCAGAAAGATCCTGATGTTAGAGTTATCGATATAACCGATAGCAAAGACGTTGAAATTTCGACATCGAACAACGATGGCGGATTTAAATACGAGAATCTATTCAGTGACCCAGAGGATGATGCTACACCTGAATTTCAAAAAGACGAGAAAAAAGTTGAGAAGAAGAAAGATGAGCCAAAAGAAATGTTGAACCTTGAAAATCTTGATGAGTTGCAAATATCTCCAAGAAATCGTGTGAATAATAACAATGACCCACAACCCACAGGTCGTGATAATAACAGAAACCCATTTTCTCAACGAGATACAATACAGAGAAATCCATACCGTCAACAAGACATACGACAACGATATCATGATATACCTCGACAGAGAAGTAGATACGATGAAATCATGGCACAACGACGACTTTATAATTCGTACAACGGACGAAGAATGCAAGAGCAATACCGTGATAATTCGTACCGTCAACGAAATGATCAAGGCATGATGTACCGAGCACCACCAGCAGGTGATGGACGTCGACAAAGACAACGTGATGACCGTCGACAACCTTACAACCGCCAACAACGTTATAACCCATATTTCTAAATACAATCGCAGGGTTTTTAGTCGCATTTATGACGTTATCAAGCAGTATTATCTACAACAGGCAGTTTAGAAACGTTAACATTCTGAGAATTAAAATCGACATTCTTTTAGTTTTTGATCAAATGTAGTAGCCACACACAAACTTAATAATAGTTTCTCTTACCTGGCATCATTGAATTTTACCTTAGCACCATATACGAAGATGAAATCATTTTTGTGTATTTAAAGATATAAAGGCAAAGATAAAAACACTAAGTCTAATATTTCATTGTCCTTCCCCTCCCGAATACTCCCTCAAAAAAAAAAAGTTTGATAACTAGGGATAATTCCCTTAGCAACCAAATTTTTGGCGGATGGTAATTTTTTTTGAAAAAAAAAAAAAATGTTCTTATTTTTGCTTGATTATCATTTTGGTATATATTTTTGAAAAAAATGATTTTCACCTAATTTTTTTTTTTGCACCACCTGTTTAGCTCTGATGACGTCATCATAAGTAATGACGTCATCAAAAAATAAATATGCCAAAGTATTGTTTATGTGTTGGACTAACTTTCTGGAAAGTTTCAACATTATGTTCCCTCATTTAATTGGGGAGGTTTTGGGGTAGTCGCTTATTCGAGATACAGCTGCACAGTATGACACACATTGTTGTTGTAATCAGAAACTGTTTTGATGCCTTTTATTGCTTAAAACAGATTTGATGCCCTTCATTATCAAGAGTATAAGCTAGCCAAAAGAAATGTTAAAAGGTAGTTTATATTTAACAGCACTGATGAGCTGTAGCGTGTAACTCTCCTTGGCAAATGTTAAAACTGAAATCAAAAATACAGAACGGGGAAAATCTTGTGAATTTTAAAAATATTTTGTGCGCCATGAACTCATTGATAAAATAATATATTGTGTCTTCTTATTGACGGGGCCAGTAACACTTAAGCCTAGAAATCTAAGCGTTTAAAGATATCATGAAAAGTAATGCAAAAGACCGGAACTCCTTGTTAACACGACGTCGGAACAACGTCGTTTTGAAGTCGTTGCGACGTTGTTTAGACGTCGTGTGTCTATTGGGTAATGACACTCATCAAAAATAGAAAGAAATTTAATTATCTTTTATTATTATTATTATTTAACTATAAATTGCGCATAAAAAATATAGACAAATCTAACTACCCTTGCATTCATTAAAGAAATATATCTAAATAAAAAGAACGAAACACAGTGGGCGGAAGAACCCAATCGAATATAAGCTTGTTGACATAACACCCTTCTTCGTATATTCATTTGGAGATGGTCTCTAAAATAAGTTATTTCAAGTACCATGATTTTAGTTTCGATACTTTCTTAAATACCACAACAACATACACATCCGACATTTCTATGACAAAAATTTGAACATGCGGCAATGACAAAGAGGTTAATGGTACACAACTTAATCCCTTTAAAATTCGTACCCTTTAATATTCGTTTCCCAAATTTTACATAAAAATTCGGGATCCACAAAACTGGTCAAGAATATACTAGGTACTTGACTTTTAAAAACAATAATTTACAAAACATAGATTCCAAATTTGTCTCTTAATTTTCGAGCACCCCGCTGCGCGAAAAAGACCTCTTTTACGCGATTCTAACGCGCGAATTTGACATGGATTAATCAAAACTTTTCAATTTCATTGGTGGCATAGCCTAATCCTAAAAAGTTAAAAACTATCAGGAAGTGTCAAAACAGCCACACCCTTTTTATATAAGCATACCGTCTTTAAGCATGAGGCTCAAAATCACCCAAAAATAAAGCATAACTTAATACTCTCGTTGACAAGCAAATTATAAAAAAGAACAGGCGAAAAAGTGTGATAACATGAATTGCCCGCAAGACAAATGAAAGAGAAGATTACGGAGAAAATCAATGTTTTTTTGTGTGTTTATGTTTCTGTTGTAGTTCAGATTTCTCTTGATGGCTGCTACACATATCTCCACTATTATTCATCGTCACGGAATGACAATTTCAGGAAACGTTATCAACAGCGTAAACTTTCATAGGCTAATGTTTTTAAAAATTATAATAAGTGATTACGTGACTAAAAAGTAATTATGTGATTATGTAACAAAACAATAATATCTGAAGGCGTATCTCCACCAGGCGAATTCGTGCGCACGAATTCTTAATGAAGCCATTACATTAGTTGAAAGTGAGACGTTGCTTTCAACTAGTAACGGCTTCATTAAGAATTCGTGCGAATGAAATCAAATGAATCATGTGTATAAATCATGATTATAAGGGATTTTTGTTAATTACTTTTTGAAAACAATTAGGTTGATTATCCAAATCATTGTAATTTGTATACAATCAAACTTTCAAGCTTACACGCTATGTAGAAAATATTTTAAGGTTGGTTTCCACGGAGTAAATAATTCGCGGGCGAATGCCAAAGGAAGAAGTACAATTGGTAGAACTTGACGTCACACATTCATATTAGTGCCAAGGAATTAGTGCCTAGTACTGTAACTATTTTTCAACGCAGGGAAGTTACATAAGCATGAATACAGATACCAAACATAACGCGTGGAAGAGTTTTTTTTTAGTGCAGCTTTCAGCTTCAAAACTGAAAACTATACTCAAAGACACTTCTCCACAGTTGATGTTATATTATGTTATATTCATTATGTTATATTACATAACCACCTGTATGTATTTGATTTCCTGCAGATAAGAATTGAAATAATGTTGTCTCGTTGCGTGCAGCCATCTTGCAAACAATTTGTATATTTCGGTAAAAGAATATCGAATTTCCACATTTTCTGATAATTTGGAGTCAGAAATTTTCAGATTACTGTAATACCTCGATTAAGCGCCACCCCCCTCAAATATATCTGAGAGCTTATTTGGATTTTTACAACCTTGTATTTCAATCCGTCTATTTCTCCTATTAATTATATTCTGGTACTTTTACCAATGTCTTTTTCTCTATAATATCATTATTTTTTTTCTGGTCCTGCTGGATGAAGATGAAGAATTTGATTGACGTTTTTTGTATATGCCGTCAGTTAATATATAACGTAAAATTGAGTAAAGGTGAAAATGTTGCATTTGAATTAAGCGATCCTCTCAATTGAGCGCTCCCTTAAAAGCTCAAGAATTAAATAAGCGCCCGGGCACTTAATCGAGGTATTACGGTATGTTCAGTACATCTCACTTATCAAGTTGTTTAAAAAGATGAATATGTACCTTTAATACAATTGAATTAGGCAGCCGTTACATGGACTCCTAAATCAGTTTCACACTAAGCGATCTTGCATTTTATTGGTCTCTTCGTACCGAAAAACTTAATCAATTGCAAGCTCGTTTAGTTTAAAACTCATTCAGGGATTCGTGTAAAGGCTGCCTTAATATGCATTGGTGCGGCTAGGGGACTCCAAATTAACCCAATAGGCATAGAGAGAACAACGTTGTTAGTCCGACGCCGTGCGCTTACTGAGAAGTGACGTGCTTTGGAAAGGTTAAACGACACTGGAGTAGTAGCCAAAAGTAAATCTACGGAGAAGAGTGTTATTCATGGAGAAAAAAATTAACTGCAGATTGCTGATTCAGCATTCTTGAACAATTCGCTATGAAAGCCAAAAGAAACCATTCTATTGGTAGAAATTGACATCACACGATCGTGACGTCAATTTCTACCTTTGGAATGTTTTCTTTTGGTTTTTCGCCAAATCAAATATAAGGTCCATCCATATGAATTGCACTTAATGCAATTTAAAATAACCCTATGCGAACATATATCAATAACCTCGCAAATGATTGGTTTACTCAGTATGAAGAACCAATTAATTATGAGATTGTTGAATCAATATTATTTTTTACAAATACATTATCGTTTTAAAAGCTTATAACATGGTTTGCATACAGGTACTTTGTTTCCGGAGTAATGACCAGGTAATTGTGATGATTTATCCACACAACGTGCACAAAACACCTTGCCACAATTCCAGCAATGATACTAAATATATAAACAGTGTTAATCAATGAGAAATTAAATTCAAAAAAAAATTAAGTCAACGATCCGAAAATTGATAGATTTTACCTTAAAGAAATCTTACCTTTCTACTAAGTGAGTCCATACCCTAACCTTAAAGAAATCTTACCTTTCTACTAAGTGAGTCCATAGCCTAACCTTAAAGAAATCTTACCTTTCTACTAAGTGAGTCCATTGGTTTGCCACAAGAACATTGACTGACGTCACGAAATGAATCCCACTCTAACGCAAACATAGGTATGTCTTTAGTCAAATCTGGAACTGATTCTGATTTCTTAAGTGTATTGTTCGGTAAATTTAAAAACTCTTCTTTTCTAGCATTCTGCAATATATATCCTTCATTTAGGATTGTGTTATCATTTGTATTAGAGGTACTATCATCAGCAGCTTCATCCACATGTATATTGGTTAAGTTATTAGATAGACTTTCATCTGTATGTGTATTTGAGATTTGGTTAGTGTCTGTTGTATCTGGTGAACTGTTCTCATTAGTTCTTGGAACAACAATTTCATCTATTTCTTTCTTATGGACTGATTTCGCATGCAAAGCTTCGATTCTCTAAATAAACAAAGAAACTTATAAAAGAAGTTATTACCGAACGGACATGTGACTCAGTCAAGAATGGTAAAAACTGTTAATTTCGAAGCAAAATAGTAAGAAATGAAAGCCAAGTGAAACTCGCTTAATGTTTTCATTAGGCACGAAAGGCAAAAGAAGACATTCCAGTGATTTAATGTCACGTGATATACGACGTCAGTTTATACCAATGAAATGTCTTTATTGATTTTGGCACGAATGAATCTGCCTAATGAAAACCAACTTTTATGTTACAATGTAAATACACACCGGTTTCTCTGAATTATCTTGATTGTCAAATGAAAGGAGAGAGAAGACCACTAAACCGAACACTAGTCTAAAGGCGGATTTCAACTAGGGGAAAACTTCTTGCGAATGCCAAAAGAAGATAGTCCATTGGTAAAAATTAACATCACACAGCGTGATGAAAATACGAAAATCGGGCCAGTTAGAGGCGCCTTTAAATGGATGGTGGCATTATGCGAGATTATAAGGTAAAGAATTGGGTTGAATGAAGGTTGGTACCAAATTTTAAAATGATAGTGCAAAATGGTATAAGAAAAAGTATGCCACTGCTAGCAACTCATTGTAAAAGTATTAGTCCCTTTAGGAGACCTCCACATGACCCTGTGGTGAGTTTAACCTAATTATTTCAGCCCTATGCCTGGCATAGTCTTTGTTACTATTCACATGGTTTAATGGTGAAATACTTTATTTAATGTATTAATATTTATATTATGATTCATTATATGCTACTTGGTATTTTTAAATTTTGTAAGTCTGGGTTATTTTTATAAGAATGTTCAACAAACGTAAAAATTGTGAAATAAAAAATTGTGTATAAAACTTTAGGCAACTTTTTGCGATATTGCTTGCATGGAAACAGGGTACAAAATGCGCGAATGTTTTTAATGTTAGGTACCACCTGGTCACAACTTGCTTACCATGACAACAGAAATAACGTTTTTGACCAAGCCAAGAAGAAGGAAAAATCTAATTTTTTTAGCATTATCTTGCCCAGTATTCACAGAGTAACGCTAAAATCAAGACAAGTGGAATCCACATACATCCCCAGGCCAAATAGGGCAGGGCCAAAATCTCACTCCCACACATATAAAATGTAAACATTCGTAACAAAGGTCTCACAACAAAATTCTAATTTGATACCAACTTTTTGACAAAATCTATGATCATTTTGGGGAAAAAAAGTTCTTGATAACAAGGGATAATGTTTTTTCCACCGCCTGTTTTGTTTTTAATGACGTCATCAAAAAATAATTGTGCCAAAATGTTTATTATGTGTTGACCTAACATCTGGAATGTTTCAATGTTACAGCTTGGTTCCATCAAAAGTTATGGAAGGGGAGGGGATAATGTTGTAAATGTACAATCGGTTTTCAAACACGAGTAGGTATAAAATAAAATTCAAAATATTCCAATATTCACTAAGGAAAGGGCTATTGAGGAGCCCCCAAAAGGCCCCGTATTAATTGGGTTAAGAGCTTAACTAAAGAAAACTTTAGTGTTCGGAAGAACAAAATAATCACTGTAAAGGAGCGAATTTTGAGCATTGCTCTAGGCTTTCTAGCCTGAAGCAATACTAAAAACCACTCATTTACAGTGATTATTTGCTCTTATTTTCAACACTGTACTTCATTTACAATTTGAAATATTTATTTTATTGCTACTATGGTCGAAATAAGAGTAAACAACCACTACGGAGAAGGAACGATTTTTGAGCATGTATCTCGATACTTAATATACATAGGTGATTCAGGGGTTGAAATAACTGCCAATCATCAATGTGAAGGAGAGATTTTTCAGTATATTTTTAGTCGATTTGGTTGTAAATATTCTGAAATATCTCTCCCCCACAGTTATTGACCTCGATTGACTCAATACTTTTATCCATACCTTTTCTAAATATCTAATGTGATCTTTTAAAGAATCACTGTGATCATTTAGTGAGCATACATAATCAGCTATTGACTCACGTGGGTGAACATCATTACTGTAACGATTATATAAACTACGCCAAAATCTATAAAGAGTAAGAATGTAACCAGTACGATGTTCAAAATAACAGCAAATATCACTGTGGAGGAGTGATTTAGAGCATTGTTTCAGGCTAGCAAGCCTGGAGTAATGTTCAAAAACCCTCCTCCACACAGTGATTATTTGCCCATATTTTGAAAACTGCAGTATCATGCCTAGACTATGGTACCATCTTGAAACTCCCTTACATAAGCAACTATATTCTTGGTAGGTTCAATTCAATGCAGATTCTAAATTTAAACAAATCCAACGACAATGAAACTACAACTTTAACAAGGTAAGAGGAAACCAAACCATCGCACCTGTATGCAATATTGAAGTCAAATTTTGCAGTTGTTGAAATAAGAGTAAATAATCACTGCTGAGGAGGGATTTTTGAGCCCGGCTTTGTAACCTGAAGCTATTTCCAAAATTCCAAAACAATGATTATTTTGTTCTTATTTCGACCACTGAAATATTTGCTTTTAATTCATTAAGGTTCTCAATGGATGGCACCTTATAACTTAAATTGTTTTGCTAGAAAATCGTAAGAAAGAAAGTGTTCAAAAAGATGGAATCATAACAATATCAACACAAGTCAGTTGCTTAATCCACTATTACGCTGATATTTAATAAATTATATTTGACCAGTCTAACTGATATAATGATGTATTAACCAATCCTAATATTTATACCATTACCAACGATCTAGGCAAGTGTTAATTTCATGACAGTAGAGACGTGTTGAAATCACAAAGGAGAACAAGAAGTACAGGTAAGTATTTGAAGAGTAAATAATCACTGTAAAGCAGTGGGTTTTGCAACCTGAAGCTATGCCCAAAAATCACTTGTCCACAGTGATTATTTACTCTTAATTCGAACAATGGGTAAATTAAGTTCCATACTTAATTAATTCTATTTTACCTGTAGTACATTGGCAGAAAAAAAGGTCTCCGATCTAACTACTGAAGTATAAATCCTGGAGTAATGAAACCTGGCATGATTTTAATCTAACACAAGATCTTATTCTAATTCTGTAAAATATCAGATATCTTTTATTATGTTATCAAAAATTTGAATCTTCCCGATGAATGCTTTAAACATTATATCAATAAATTCTGAGGGCTCAACGATAAAAATGTACAAAATGGAAATGGAGAAATCGGGGAAAATGGGCGTGGTACTCAATGAATATTGACAGGAAGATACATTTTAGATTTTCAGCGTACAAAAATCGTAAACAATAAGCAAATCTTTATTTCTAAAGTACTCCAATCTTAAATTTAATATTCTATCTGATGAAATATGTATATGGCGCAATTCAGGGTACGCTATAATTAAAAATTAAATATAAAATCATTAACTGAACACCACACATAATAAAACTTTTGTAGTCCCTAAGTGCTTTTGTTAGAAAGCACTTAGGGACTATAATTGTTTTATTGTTAATGTTCACATTATATATTTATTTCAAAATTGAAAAAGAAAGCTTTCCAAAATCAAAATAAAGACTTCAATTCTTGAAATGTTAAAAACTATTTTTTATATTTTTTATAATCTCAAAAGGTTGAGGAGCGAGCTTCCCTAAAATACAACAAAATGGCTGCCAAAAAAGGTTTATGGTCAAAGTCTCATAGAAAATTAAAATGTCAAAAAAATGTCTCCAGTCTCCACTTCTCCCTTATCATTTTAACATGTTGCTTGGGTGAATGTGGTCAAAACCTCATAGAATTCAAATTCTCAAAATATATAAGTTATAAAGATATAAAAACATGAAGTCTCCACTTTAAAAAGATTTAAAATTCTCAAACATTTTCAAGTCTCCACTTCTCCCTTATCAATTTGGCATGTTATTCAGTTAAATGTGGTCAAAACCTCATAGAATTCAAATCCCTTTTTTTGCTGATACTCGGTCCCGATCACCTAGAATACCATAACCAAACAGTACCATGTCTTTTCGGTTCGCCACAAATGCTTGTACCAAATTTCAAAATGCTAGCCCTTCGGGAACATGGTCTATTAAGAAAAGCGGGATAACGCCGACGCCGCTGCCGCCACTGACACAAAGTGATAGCAATAGCCTATCAAACTTTGTTTGGCGGGCTAAAAATATGCTCTGAATGATAGGGTATAGTTGTTTTAAAAGGAAATTGTTTTGTTTACACACACAATTCCAGTTTATAAAAGTATATAAAAAATACGAAATGTAAATTATTATGTTGTAAATTTTCCACGAATTCCATTTTGGATTAAAAATAGAAAAATATATGACTATAAAACTTCCTCTTCTTTTTTTTTCATGGATTTAGCCGTAGCTAACATAGAAAAAAAATTTATTTGAAACACCATTGTGATTTAGTCCCCACACCAAGTGTTAAAATAATTTGGTTAAAAATACTCTGATGTCCGGTACTTATTATAACCTCTGGCACACTAACTCCAATTAATTTATCTTTGGAATTGAGCCGTCAAACAATGGTATCGTTAGTTGTGCCTATGGAATGAATTGATTCCAGGGACTTTTTTCTAACTTTTAATATAATAGATTATTTGAAAATACACAGTTGGCAAAAACTTGTTCAAATCGCACAGTAAAGATGTTAGAACAATGTTGAACGACGTTGTTCTAGCAGCTTTACTGCTTGACAATGTACAAGATTTTTGCCCACTGAGTATTTTTGTTCCTATACGTTTTCGAAATACCTGATGAGTATTACCATTCAGTCAATCAAAGTAAACCGATTAATCTAGATTAATCAAACTGTTTATACCATTCGCTATTTAGTTTAATTTGAATTATTTCAAATAAAGCAGCTCTATGACAGGATTAATTGGTTTGAGTTTGCTTGTATTAAAATATACCAACTATACCATTCATGACCTGAAAACCAAAATGGCTGCCGTGAATTTGTCTGTGTACTTGTTTACCTTGAATAAAATATCGGAGTTCAAAATAATGATAGTCTCTAATTTGTGTGACCATAGTGTGTGGTCTAACTGTGTATTTTATTTACTACACAACTCCATAAGCCAGCGCATGGGCACCTTGAATAACCAGAAAATCCAAAAACTCGTTTTTTAACATTGCGACACTATTATATTTGATTGTTTGGATTACTTGGGTTGGTTGAAAGGTATAGACTCAAGAGAGTGCTTCTTTGAATAAATATGATATTAGTAATGCACTCCTCTGCAGAGCTTATTTGTAGTTATTTGGAACTTGAATCCAACAAGGTTGCAAATTTAAAGACATTACCATCTATTTGTTTTATAATAATTATGTGTTAGAAACACCTTTTTAAGGCTGATTTTCACTGTGCGAAAAGTTTATTCAAAAGACAAAAGGCATGTGACATCCATTTCTACCAATAGAATGTATTTTTTTGGCTATCGGACAAATCTTTTTGCCTATTGGGAATACAATCCAACTTGAGTTACATAATGGTACTACATTTAAACAAAATAATTATATAATTCACCAAGTCTGGCAATAACTGCCAGACATCACCTGTGGAAGAGTGTTTTTTATAGTAGTTTTAAGCTGCACACTCAAATACACTCCTTCACAGGCAACATCCGATAAATATAACCAGTCTTGATCAATAATGACTTTCAAATATTTTGCGTCCTTTCTTTTCCTGCATTTGATTAAGAGTTGTTATTTGAAAGCTCTACTATTTTTATTCCACTGTCTTCGAAGAAAAATGTAATTTGCAACAATAGATATGCAAGCCTCATAATAGCAGTTGGACATCATCTGTACAGGAGTGTTTTTGAGTACAGTTTTCAGTATTACAACTTAAAACTGTACTAAAAAACACTCCTCCATAGGTGATGTCCGACCATTATTTTTTTAGGCTTGATATGTAATTTAGTAAGATATAACAGTGTATGAGTTACTCCCTCTGTTTCCTAACAATGTTAGAATTATTCAGCCCCACTTAACAACCTCCCACTTCTCAATTCTCCGCCCATCTAACTCCAGTTTCAGATCCGTGATAATTAAGCACACATTGCAACATAATAATCCTGTTATTTTAAGTTTGTGCTCTCTTTCCATAGAGATGTAGGGAATTGAAAGTTTCGACGAGTCAACATTAGTTTACCTTATTATGCGGTAATCTAGTTAGAACTTAACAATAATACTAAATAAAGTTATACACATAAGTTATCACTTTTTTCAAATAGTTTCCCACAAACAGTTATTTTCCGATAACAAAAAGAATATTAGCAAAACAAAAAACCTTATGATGTATAAAATAGAAAAGTGCTAAGTATAATTTTACTACAGCTGATATTGAAATCATTTCATTCACACAGTAGGGGGTGAAGATCTACATGCAAATAAAAAAATTCACATCAAGAGAATTAGATCTAATCATGTGATGTTCTCATAGAGATGTGATTTGTTCTTGAAACATAGAAGATGTGATTTGTTCTTGAAACATAGAAGCAGAAATATGATAAGCAATAAGACATAATTTTGTAGATATAAACATCAAAGCATAAAGTAGAAAGATCTTCAAAATAGTTAGTATTTTTTTTTCATCTTTACTAGCATAAATGTTGATAACCTGTACTCGAAATAGCAGCAAATAATCATCGTAGAGAAGTGATTATGAGTATAGCGTTGGAAAGCACTCAACCAAAGTGTTGTTTCAAATAATGAATAAATAAGCCACATAATAATTTTATTTATTTTTTGTCACAATGGCTCATGTAACAACTTTATTACTTAACCATCTGCAAAGAAGAGTGGTAATGAACAAGCAAACAATTAGGTTCTTTCTTACCAAGAAAACATGAAAGTAATAAACAAATGTGCAAACAATTAGATTCTTTCTTACCAAGAAAACATGAAAGTAATAAACAAATGAGTTTTGAGCATAAAAATCTCTCCTCCACAGTGATATTTATTTTTATTTTGAGTAGTAAAATAGTGTTGCTTCAAATTAAAATATATATCCCAACAGACAATAACTTGTTCAAAGTCCGCAGTAAAGAAGCAAGAACAACATTTTCAATATTGTTTTAGCATCTTTATCACAGACTTTCAACAAGTCTTTGCCCACTGGAGAAGAAAGTAAACAAAAATCAATACAAGATAATTGAATCAGTATTTTTTTCAAATTATCCCTAAATAACAATGGATACTTACCTAAATTGCTGTGGAGCCGTTGACGGTTGTAAGATGCCATGTTCACCGTCTTTATAAAATGGGTTTACAAAGTCTGGTAGATTTTGCCACATATGACCCCATAATGAATATGTCTTTTTTGATAATCTAAACAGAAATTAAATTCAGGTTACTATATTTTTTTTTTTTACTAACTTGTAATGGATATATTACAGTATTTGATTGAAGATGCTGACTCTATGAGATTACAGACATTATGCTGTTTCCTGGCTTTTATATTAAATTTTGAGAGGATTAAAGAATGAGAGGATAAAGCTTATGTCAACTTATACCCAGTGGGCAAAAACATGTTCAAAGTATGCAGTAAAGACGCTAGAACAACACCAAACAACGTTTTTCTAGCGTCTTAACTGCAGACCTTGAACAAGTTCTTGTCCACTGGATATTTAATGAAACATTTCAGCTTTGAGAGGGATCATTAAAATCTGTATGCACGCAAGTTGGTTTTAAATATAAGCATTTCCAGGACAAGAAAATTAATTATAATGTAGTTTCTATTAAATACTTGCAACAATCATTCATCTGAGACTTGTTAAAGAATGGGAAAGTAAGTTAGTAAACAATTTATTTCAAATAGTGGCAAAAATAAACTATTCCTAATGTTTACACAATTGGTATTCAATTATCTGTATAAATTATAATAATTATAATCCCAGAAATTAAATGCCATGGAGGGGAGATTACCACTAAAAGCATGAAGGGTAACGGATGTAAATGAGCTGAGCATTCAAAATCAGAAGGTAGAAATTAATAGTCAAATTAGCAGTGTGACAACTAAAAGTAAGTTGGCCAATCCCAGTCAGAGGCCAGCCAATGCTCTCGACCTGGTTTGTTTAGTGGGATCGGAGCGATCCGCTTGTTTGATTCATCTTTTTCTCACATTAACCCACATGCCAAATCTAAAACATTCTACCAGCAAGTAAAAATAATCGAGGGAAGAAATTAAATAAACGAATAAATTAATTTTAAGGTTACTATTTTGAATAATTAACGTCCGTCGCATCAGTAACTGACGGTAACCAAATCATGAAAATAAAAGTAAACAAAGCAAAATCAAAGCGCCGTAAACGTGGTGCAACACATTACCAAAATTGAATATTAATTAGGAAAAAATAATATTTATGTTATTACAACTAAGAGAGCAAGATATTGAAGATATAGTAGGCTAAGAGGAAGAGACATTGATAAGAAAATATTTATCTATTAAGCTGCCATTTTTAATGCCGATGTCAAGTCAAAAAACGCTAACTTACCTCATTTATTAATATTCGTCTGGAGTAACGAAGACAACCCCATGGATCACTCCTAAAGTTGTATGTTTCGCACAACGGAGTGATCAATTTGATTAGTTGACTTGGAATGCCGGATCAAATGCACCCTAAGTAACATGATTATATTCAATTTTCAAAAAATAAATCTTTCAGGCCGTGATAAAGTTTTACTGACATTGTAACACGTCTGTGAGATGAAATTATGTTCAAGATTTTCCCCAGTATACATTCTTAACATTGGGTACATCCATATAAAAGTCATCAAAATAAACAAGTGGTCGCCGCTTCTGTTTAAATAGAAATTTATTCTAATATAAACACACTCTCATTTACAGAGAGTATGATATTGAAGTCAGAAGCCATGCACAGTCTGTTAAATAATGTAACTTATGGTCTTGAGAAAATATTGCACTCTCTTTTTAAAAAGATAGTGTTGTCCCAGTCAGAAAGGTGTAGGTAGGAACTCCATTTTATGTCCAAATATGCGAATGCTGGTTCATGCAAAATGCAGTGGTGTTAAAGGTAAACTGAAAAAGGTGGTTGGTTTTGTGTACCATTGATGTTGGGATGGCACTATGAATAACAAAAACATAGAAGGAAAGGTGGTGGTTGCAGGAAGTAGCCTGAGGTTGTAGATAGGTTCTGCTTTCTTGGTGATATGCTGGATGCTGGTGGCGGTGCTGAATCAAGTACTGTAACCAGGGTACGCTGCAGATGGAATAAGTTCAAAGATCTTTTACCTCTGCTTACCACAAGAACAGTGTCATTAAAAGTAAGAGGATAGCTCTACAAAACCTGTGTGCAAAGTGTAATGCTGTATGGAAGTGAAACCTGGCTTGTTAAAGTTGAGGACACGCAACACTTCCATCAAAATGAAATTTCTATGATCCGCTGGATATGTGGCATATCTTTGAGAGAAAGACAGACCAGTGAAATTAAGAACTCTATTAGGCGTCAAGCCAATTATGCATGTGATGCGACAAAGACGTTTGCGGTGGTATGGTCAAGGATGACAGCAGCTGGTTGAAAAGGGTTTGAAATCTAGAAGTTGATGGTGGAAGTGGTGGAAATGGTCGTGGTAGGCCCGTAAAACTTGGAAGCAGGTAATAAAGGACAAGCTTCGTGTAAAAGGTCTTAGAAGTGAGGTTGTGCAGAATCATGTAAAGTGGCGATCTGCAATTGCATGAATCCATGCTAGCATGGATTAATCATGGACTCTAAAACGATGATGATGATTGATGATTCAGTTTTCCATTAAAACGATTGATGTTTATATTTATATTGAATGAAAGATCTTGAAAATAAAATACAGAATGCAGTGCTTAAAATAGGAGCAAATAACCACTGTGGAGGAGTAACACATGTGTATAGAGTGTGAACCTTGAATTAAAAAAACTAAAACAAATCTTTCATATGCTTTATTTTTTTACTTGTTTGTTATGCACAGATTAATAAGCACAAGAATAGTTGATGTATAATTTTTACTTTTGTCAGGAAGACAAATTACACGAGGAGAAAAAGCGCACAGGAATATAGTATTCAGGTTAGTGTTCTGAGATGTTTTTAATAATAACACAAAAGAAAAACAACAACAGATAAATCAAACAAACAAAAATCAACAACGTAAACAATACAAAAAAAATTATTTTTATGATTTTGCTATTTATAAATCACTGCTAAAAGGTTTATTAAATCCTCTCTAAAGTGAACGATCTCCAAAAGTCTCCAAAAGATTTAACCTGTTAATATTTACTGGTTAAGAGCAATGTGGAGGAGTGATTCTTGAGCATAACAAGTAAGAGTAATGTGGAGGAGTAATTCTTGAGCATAACAAGTAAGAGCAATGTGGAGGAGTAATTCTTGAGCAGGAGAGATCCTAAGCAGAGGCAAATGAGCAAAGAAAAGGCACCAGACAAGGACCCCATGCAAACGACAAAGAAAAGAACCCCCACAGAGTAGCAGCGGTGCAAGAAGAATTTAGTCCCCCGACATAGATGTTAACAGTATGAATTAGGTGTTTAGGGCCTCTTTATATGGAGCCCAATGTATGAAACACGTATATTTTGTGTCGCCTATCTATTAAAGTATTTTTATTTGAATAGTTTAAAACATTTATTTGGCAAGAATATTTCTATGAAAGAAATCGTGTTTAATGACACGAGTATTATTATAATAATAATAAATAATACAAATATGCGTATAGACGATAACCCAAACAAAAAACGTCATTTCAATTAAAAAGTCAGACAAGGTGTTGTCAAGATGGTAGACTCTTTAAGAAATGTTGTCGCAATATTCAGAAAAAAGCACAGTTCTTGTATTGAACGCCATAAGGTAGAAAGAAGTATGAAAGGGCACAATAATATGTAAACAACATTGATTTCACATTGTAATACAACAAATAACGTGTTAACTTAAGAACTTTCTTGTTTCAATTATTTGTCTGTTTTCCCGTTTCAATTTTACGTTATTCGAATTACAATTTTTTCCCTCATCCGGGCAGTTTTTTTCTTTATCCAAACCGCATCTCAAATCGGCATCATTAGCAGTTTTTTTAATATTTGGGATGACACTGCAATGCTACGAAACCAATTCCACAAACAGGAAAATTTGGAAATGGCTTACCTTAATCTAGGAAATTAACGCGGTTTTTTAAAATGCGTGTTAATTTTATATACCTTAATTTTCTAGCGCGGTAATTTTATAAGGGGGTAATATCATGAGGCGTTAATTTTATCTGCATAATATTTCGAGCTTTTTTAACAAAACCAAAAAATGTACTGAAAAATGTTTTTCACTTGGTTTGACCCGAGGTTTCGCCATCAATTTCCGTTGCATCTCATGCCTCCTCATCTTCGTCAATGATTCGTGTTAATTTTATCGGAAAATTAAGGTCAATAGTCTTCATTCGTGTTAATTTTTTTCGTGTTAAATTCCTTCGTGTTAAAATCATTGCGCGTTAATCTCCTAGATTAAGGTATTTATTATTTAGGATGAAACCGCAATGCCAAGTACACAAATAAACAAACAGGAAAAAAAATATACTATTGTTTGGTAAGATTTATGATATGTATAAATAGGCCTACGTCTTATTAGGTTTTAAATCATTCTTCAACATACAACGTGAAACTGTTAAAGATTTTATTGGTAAGTGCTAAAAATTTCATAAATCAATCTAACCTCGTCCCTGTGAATATTTTATTCTTCTTCATTAGTCAGCAACTTTGTCAGCTGAGTATTAAAATAGCCGGTTTCGTTTATTTTGTTTTGTTTTTGCGCACAGGCTACAAGCAATCACATAAATATTTGAGACAAGGTAAAATTCAAGCAAAAATTCTGAATTTCCAATTAGATAAAAAGCCATAAATTTTCGGTAGCAAACCTAAAGACACAAAAAATCAAATATGTTCCAAGAGCCTGGGTACTAGGATGCTATGAACAGCAGAATTTGTCGAGTTTGCAAAAAGACCCAAGATCCTAAGTCTTAGGTCTACTTGGATAAACCTCAAGGGACGTCTAGTGGTCATTTTCTGTATTTTCGTTTTACTTGTGGCTTGTATTGCTTGTCGAAATTCGTTAAATGTCTTATAATTTATGCGATCGGTTGTAGATATAAACGCTACCCCAGACGGATTTTTGGCAAATTAAAAGTATTGCATTACGGTGTGTATATTTTAAAAAACTTCTTATTTTCAAAGAGAAAAGTCCTAATTTTCAAGAGTTTTGTTAAAAAACTTTTTCTAAATCCATCTAAAAAAGTCTTATGAACTTATATAAACCAATGGCTTAATATCGATCTTTTACACTTTTACGCTATATCTTCATATTCGGACTGTGTAGTACCATATATGACCTGGTACCCAGTCTCTTGGGATAAATTCGAATTTTCAATTTTCATTCGACTTTATCTCGAATATTTATGTGACTGTTTTTGTATAAGTAAAGGATATTTTAAGTTATAACACTTTCTTTCGCAGAGGCTAGGCGCGCAAAAAGCAAAGGCGAAGTCGTCCATCATTTTTTTCCATTTTTGATTTTTCTCCCTAAGTTTTTATGAGGCACTCCACCGCTGATATTCTCAAAAGAAAAACTCGTAAGGTTTTGCGAAGGAGAGTGGGAATGCGGGATACAAATGTAATTTCATGATTTTTATAATTCTAGATCCACCAGAAACACCTGACAACATTACTTATATGTTTCTACATCAAAAACTTTATATATTTGCTGACAGCCCCTACAGCAAGTTAGTTCGTAATCGGCTAGATACCACGTATTCATTGCGATTTCGTGGCTCTCAATGTACGGAACCGAGAAACGAAATATGGCAAGCAATTGATTCATGCAAAGTAAAGGATAACAGAAATGAATATTTAGCTTTATGCATGGTTGATCTCAAAAAATATGGAATATGTTCAAGTTATGATGTTGCAATCGTGGTCATTCATGATGGAGATAAGGGACAAACTAAAGCATTCCATATAAAAACAGGTAAGGTTGTTTCTAGCTACATCCTATCCAGTGGGGAAATACTTGTTCAAAGTCAACAGTAAAAGCGCTTTACTAATCAAGTTGTCTTTATTTTTAGCTCTTTTGTAAAACAGTCATCCGTATTTATAATATTTTAACAGACATCCTTTTGTTAGTTTGCAAATATATAAGGGGGTAACAAATATATATATATATATATATATATATATTATATTAATGTATTACTTTGTAGTCATGGTGACTATATAGTGGCCATGGATACAGTACGTATTGTTATTCTGTGGTCATAACTACGACTATAGCACACGACGTTTTATCAACGTCAATCAATAATGCGATAATGACCTTTCTTACTTATAATAATTCTTTCTTATAATAACGTAGCCCCCTGAAACATTGATGTTAAAGGGAATTTTAACTGATAATATTTGAAGTATCAGGGGGTAATAATAACCGTCGGGGAATAACAAAACATCAACATCGTTATTTACAGTTGTACAGTGTAATATTACATAAACACAGCATGAAATTCTACTGACAACAGACTGCGCATAAGTTCATACAATACAATCTATGATAGAGCTGTACGCATTCCGTACTCAGTTGTATTTCATGTTGCAGAACATCATTATATTCAAACATAATTAACATGCTGAATGTTCTTTTGATGACAGTTTCCCAGTGCGCAAAGACCTGTTCAAAGTCCTCAGTAAAGACACTAGAGCCACGTTTTCGACGATGTTCTAGCGTATTTTCTGCTACTTTGAACAAGTTTACAATTCCGTGGAACATAATTGTGTTTCTTTCGATGAACCTAGTCTATGCGCCACAAGTTCTTTAAAACTTAACCCAGCTTCGTCTTCAAAGTCTGCTGAAAAACTACGATTACGCTTCAACAACTCTCTTTTAGGAAAAGTTAATTCGCGCCTTGGTAATTGTGCAGACCGACTTCTACCTCTCGATCGTCTTCTATTAATAAGCTCTTCTTCAGTTAAATAGTCTGTAATCTGGTCTGTTTTATTTATACTTCTATAGCAATCCATTCTAGAGATTGGAAAGTCGTCAGATCTTTTGGAGAACTCTTCGCAAGGCGTTTTTACTGTAGGTACTTTACCGAACAAACTTATCTTTCGAGTTTTCTTTCTGGAATTTTTTTCCTGGTTATGCAACATAGGTAGAGATATGGAACGTTTTGTTTTTTTCATAGGAGTTTCCAGTTTAACTGGTCTGTCAGGTTTAGCTCTAATCGATTTAAACGTGAGTTTTTGTTGAAAGTCTCTCAAAGCCGTTCCAATTCGCGCTATTGAACTTTTCCGTACTAATGTTTTCTTGATTTGAGTATCGTTTGTATTATTATCGAGTCGCCTCATTGTCGCAGTTTTAATTTGATGTTTCAGTTCTGTATTAGTAAACATGCATTCATTAGTGTTGGAATCATATAATTTATATTCTGGCATATTATAAATATGTCTTTGATCAGGTAAGCTATTTGTACGCATCACCTTTGCCATCTTTGAACGACCTAAAAGTAGATAGGAACTCTTGATTGGATAAAAATAGGATAAAAGCAAATCAAAATGGCCACATGTGAGAAAATTGATTTGCCAGACAAATTCAGTGATCGGGCGCAACATGAAATATTACCCGTCCCAGTAGGCAAAACCTCGTTCAAAGTCTGCAGTAAGGACGCTGAAACAACGTCGTTCGACGTTGTTTTAGCATCTTTACTGCAGACTTTGAATAAGTTTTATTCCATATTGGCATATTTAGCACTCACGGAGAGATTTGTTTTGATGTTGATCTGACATCGCGACAACATCATTTGACGACATCGTGACGACATCATTTGAAAACGCTATAAAAACTGTGTACATTATTTTAGATCACGTTCCGACTCTAGTGGATCGTTTCTACCTCGCTACCGTGATTCTCAACCCAATGAGCACACCACGTTAGAACAACGTCAAAACGACGTCGCGACGTTGTTTCCTTGTTATTCCAGACGCACGAAATCGAATTTTCATCTAAGCAATGATAACATTGCAAAGTTAAGTGATGTGGTTGTGGAGCCTTTGGTTACTAACAACCCAGTGAACAAAAACTTGTTCAAAGTCAGCGGTAAAGTCGCTAGAGGACGTTGCTTTAGCGTCTTTACTGCGGACGTTGAACAAGTTTTTGTCCCCTTGTGTATTTTAAAAATTACAAAAGAATTTGCAAGGAAGTCGTCTTCGGTTTTGCGTTGGAACAACATCAAAACGACGTCGTGACGTCGTTTGACGACGTTGTTTCCACGTTATTCCAACTTCGTATACAAATTGGGTTTTTTCGGTATAGAATAAAACAAACCTTTTTTAGCCATTCTAATTTACAACTAAGAATATCCTTATAATTTAAAATCTTTCAAAACTAGACAATAAACAAATAGTAGCATCTATCTTAATAATCCAATTCAAAAAATGATGTTGAAATAATATTCGACTCGTAAATAAATAAAAACAGGTTGTCAGCCAATCAAAAACTAATGTTTGACTTTGTCAGCCAATCTACAACTGATGTTTGGCTTTTCATCTTTTCTATGGATATCTATCTACCAAGATTCGTAATACGTCACAAACATGCGATTAAAGATTGTACCAAGCCTTTATAATCGAAACTAATTATATGTATGATAGAAACATGTCCGCTATAACAGTACCTAGTGGGTATTTGTTCAAAGTCCGCAGTAATAACACTAGAACACCGTCTTCAATATTTTTCTAGCCTTTTTACTGCGAACTTTGAACAAGTTTTTCCTCCCTGGGTACGGCTTATATTAATATTAATATGCATATACTGCTTTTATCGCTGTTCATATGCTATACCGAAAGCCTGGTTTCTACGTAAATGTTTATTAAAAGCCAAATTTGTCCAACCATGTCACATCTAGGGAGTGAGCTTCTCAACGATCACTATCATCGCTTGACTGTGTCCAACATCGTCTTAAAGGGTTAGTAGGTGTCAAATTATACTCAATCCTTCAGCCTCTCTCCCATCGTCGAAATGTCTCTAGTCTCTCTCTTTTCTATCGCTATTTCCATGGTAAATGCTCTCACAAACTACACTCCCTTGTCCCTCTTCTTCGTGCTTTCACTTGAAGAACTCGCTTCTCCAAATTATGTTCAATTCATCCATTCTTTCTCAACATTCCTAAATCTTGTTGTAAGGTTCATGAATCTAGCTTCTTTTTTCGTACCGCAAAGCTGTGGAACTCTTTGCCCAGTGATTTGTTGTTGTCTTCATATAATCTGACGATATTTAAACGCAATGTAAATATATCTCTAAACTCTACGAAATTGTAAATAGGATGCATATTTTATACCCATTACTTTTTATTCAAAACTTCTTGGTCTGTGTTTCTATTTCTTTTTAAATCTCTGCAATCCGGTGGTCTTGTGACCTTGCTTTGGGTGTAAATCTCTGCAATCCGGTGGTCTTGTGACCATGCTTTTTAAATCTCTGCAATCCGGTGGTCTTGTGACCTTGCTTTGGGTGATCAAAAATAAATAAATAAGTATTTGAAAGTGAACAATAAATTAAATATTTTTAAAAAAGAGAGGTCAACGGTCTAGTAACATGATTGATTTCTTTATACCGAATAAGCCAAGCAACTACAAGTTGCAATATCTTTCCCAGTGGGCAAACACTTGTTCAAAGTACACAGTAAAGACTCTGTTACAATATCGTTCGACGTGGTTCTAGGTTCTTTAGTGTTGACTTTGAACATGTTATAGCCACAAATATCTAATCAAAATAAGAGACAATTAAGTACAATAAGTAATTGGCGTTATTCTTTAACGGTAGAATGACGTCAGAATGACGTCATTTGAAGTCAATGATTATCTTGCACGTAGAAACCAGTCACGATGTGAATTATACATTTAATGGTATTAACATGCCGTATATTATGCTCCGCACAGCAAGCAATGCTATAATACCTACAAAAACAAAAACAACTCATATATTTTACATGGACAAAACAAAATACCAAAATTATCAAAGTACATTCCATGTCAAACGATATCAAGAAATCAACAGCGTTAATATCAGCTCTCTCGGTGGGTAAAAAGTTGTTCAAAGTTTGCAGTAAAGGCGCTAGAACGACGTTGTTCGACTGTGGACTGTGAAAACGTTTTTGCCCAATGGAAAATATCGCCACGTGCCAATCCAGAGATAATCGTACAGTTACCGTCATACGTCGTGGTCAATAGAACAGTCAATGAGCAGCTTACGCATATCTTATCGGTAATAAAAACGATATAAACTTTAGTCGGTGTTAAAGTTAGTCAGTTAAGTACTCAATATCATAATCATAAACGCTCATCCGACACTGGGAATATTTTACCTCGTTCCCAGGCTTCTTGCCTTAAAGTCGCATAATCACCCTATTTTGTCAAAATTCTAAAATCTATATCAAGTTCACTATTGGCAATTGCTGA
>JAULBZ010000637.1:6585-28334 GCA_032360805.1 Neoturris breviconis
CCCCCCCCCCCCCCCCCCCCCCCCCCCCCCCCCCCCCCCCCCCCCCCCCCCCCCCCCCCCCAAAGAGCTTGGGTGGATTTTGTGCTCCTAACTACTGATGAAAATATGCTGTGGTGTTAAAACTTTCCAGAAAGTTGGGTCAGCACATAATAAACATAAACAGGGTTGGCGCTTTTTGCTGAATTGGGTTAATAGCGAGAATATCACTGTGGAGAAGGGAGCATAACTTCATTTTTGAGTATAACTTCAGGCTATAAAAATGATTGTTTACTCTTACGGAGAGCGTTGGCTTTAGAATTTCTAATTGCTAACACTGCGGTTGTGTTTTCTTTTTAGAATTGTTTTCTCGTGCAATCAAAGTAACCACTGGTAAAGATATCGATACTTATGTTATTGATGTGGTTTTTAGTTTGTTCGATCAAGACGGTAAGTTAGATCAAATTTTGATTGCGGTCCTGAGTCAATGATCTCACATCTTACAGTGGGAACCAATCAGTTAAATGTGGTAGTGATGTGCATTTTCGGTTGTTGTTTCGCTGCTGTCAGCGAAGCGGGTTCGATACATCCATTTCAGTGCGCTTCCAAGCAGCATTTTCTTTCCATTAAGTTTAAATCCAATCCATTAAGTACCTTAGTATCATAAACTTCCGCGAACAGTAACTTTCGCGAATTTTGGCACTTTCCGCGAAAGTTTATGACACTTAAAATTATATTTTGGTCCATTCGCGAAAGTTTATGATCGCGAAATGTTTCAAATTATTCAATTTTTTTCCTAATTTCCTCCAATTTTTGAACCAAAATAAAGTCTGTCGAAGGGAAGTTTTCGTTTTTCGATTTGCAAAGTGCCATGGCAAATTTAACCATTGATGAAATGTCTCTCGTAAACCTGCCCAACTCACACGAACCAAGCGATGATGAAGATTCAGATTGGGAACATCCCGAGCAGTAACAAGGCGCATTTGATTTATTTGAAGAGTAATATTATATGGTAAAGAAAAAAATATGTCACTTAAATATTGTTGTCCTTCTCTCTCTTCAATTTTTTATTTTCTTTATTACGTCATTTTTCTCCATTCGCGAAAGTTTATGCTTGCGAAAGTTTCCGTTCGCGAAAGTTTGTGATACTAAAGTATATGCTTCCACGTATTTCTAGTGATCGCATTAAATCTAAGTAATCACTACGAAGGAGTGATTTTTAAGCATAAATTTTTGTTAAAAAATTACTCCTCCGCAGTGATTATTTGCTCCTAATATCGTGATAATGACTTTGGGACCGTATGGATTGTTGTTGTTAGTGACAGCATGAGGGTTGGTAGAATCTCGTAGTAATAAACCCGAGTTAGATTCATACTATATTGTGCTATGTGTTCATCTATAGGGGATGGAAAGTTGAGTCAGAATGAGTTTATTGGTATAATGAAAGATAGACTGAAAAGAGGGTTTGGAGTATGTATTTTAGTCCAGTGGATAAAAACTTGTTCAAAGTTCTGCAGTAAAGACGCTAGTCAAACGACGTCTCAACGGTGTTGTTCTAACGTTTTTACGGCAGGTTTTGGACAAGTATTTGCCCATTGGCATATGTGTCTTTGTATAGAAGTCATGTTTTGAAGGTGTATAACTTTACGTTTAGTCCAGCTTCTCGATTTGTTTTCCCGACTTACCGAATTTCTTTTAACCGATGATTGAAGTCTAGAAGAATATTTATTAACTCCTGCGTAATTTAGTTAAAACCCAAATGATTTGTGTAAAAAATACTACTGGTCGAAATAAGAGCAAATGTGGAGGAGTGTTTTTTGAGTATAGTTTCAGCTTTAAAGCTGAACACTATACTCAAGAAACGCTCCTCCACAGTTGATGTTCGGCAGTTATACTCAGGTTTGCTACTGTTTTGGTAGATTGAGGTAATTGCTCGAAATAAACACATATAGTCACTGTGGGTGAGTGGTTTCTGAGCATAATTTCAGGGTTTTTTAGCCTGATCAGCTTTGCTCGAAAACCACTCCTCCACAGAGAGTAAATTTTTCCAGTGCCGAAGTGTACTACTAGATTTGCTGCCAGAAATGAAATCCTCATTCCCAGGACTTTTTATCTCTTCAAAATACGTAGAGCTCCTTTAGAAAATTCAAGAAGCTCTGGGAACGAAGTTTATGTTTGAATTTTTTTTTTTCAGAAATTCCCGAATACGAAAGGTATGGAAGGTTTTAAACATTGTCTGAAGAAAGAAATGATAAAGTCTATTGATTAACCTTACTTACAAAATCTAAAAAAAGCTTTAGTGCCAATGGATGGTATGGAAAACATTACACTGGTTATTTTGTGGAGTTTTTTTTGCATTTTTTATTGTTTTTTTTTACAATTGATTTGAACTGTGGAGAAGAAAAAATGAGACAAAGATGTTGCAAGAAATCAATGGATTTCAACACACGTGCTCTACCAGCTCCTATAGTGGCTAGGAATAACTTTTAAAGACGTTATGAAATCCAGTACACGATAAGTAAAATCCGTTTAGGTCTTTCTCTGGCAAAAGTTGCACAAGACAATGTCCTATTGTTCGCGCTCCTCTAATTTTCCGCCAGTTTTTTGCCTTAAATGCACGAGAGTCAATCCTTAAATTTTTGGGCAACTTAAATGCGAGAAATTTAAAAGGGCGCGAAAATTAAAAGAAGTAAGATAATTATTTATACGGATATTATGGATACTTTACCAGTAGGCATAAACTTGTTCAAAGTCCGCAGTAAAGACGCTAGAGCAGCGTCGAACGGCGTTGTTCTAGCGTCTTTAATGCAGACTTTGAACAAGTTTTTGCCTATTGGGTTACATGTGATTATATCATTGTATATATACGGTTGACTCTCGATATCTCGAACACGCAAGGTACCGGATAATTTGATCGAGTTGGCGGTTAATATTTATGTGATGTTCGAGTTATCACTTAGTCGAGATATTAATCGCAGACTGTATACTACGTACCTTTGACTCTTTCGTGACTGACACCCGGGTTTGCAATATTTTTAGCAGTCATTCTTCTGGTTATTTTTCATATTTCCAGGGGGTGAATGATATAATAAAAAATTGCTTTTCATCACTTATGATTTTGGATAACATAACTCTCTTGAAGTTGATTTCTACGAGGCGAAAAATTAGCAGCAAAAGCCAAAAGAAAACATTTCATTGGTAGAAATTGACGTCACTCTGTTGATGACGTTAATTTCTACCAATTGGAATATCTTCTTTGGCTTTCACCACGAATATTTCGCTTCGTGGAAATCAGAAAGGTCATATACAGTGCGAAGGACTACCGAATACGGACCCGTATCTCTCCTTATCCTTATTGCCATATGTGGTAATACACAGTACAAATACATAGCTATACGGGTCCGTATTCAGTAGTCTTTCATACTGTGATGACCGTCACAAAAGATTATTCAGATTTCTCAAGGGGTAATATTATGTTTCCAGCGTACAAAAACTTGTTCAAAGTCAGCAGTAAAGGGGCTAAAACAACGTTATTCTGGCGTCTTTACTGCTGACTTTGAACATGTTTTTGTCCATTGGGTTTTTTGTGTTCTATTTATTTATTTGTAATATATACTTTTTCATATGATCTGTTGTTCTTTCGTTTAATTCTTGTTTTCTCATTCTCGTGGGAACACGGGGCATGAAGTCTGGTCAAAGTCAAAATAAAGGTGGATTTCCATTAGCGGAAAATTTCGCGCGGAATCCAAAAGAAGAAATCCTATTGGTAGAAATTGCCGTGTGATGTCAATTTCCACCAATGGAATGTCTTCTTTTGGATTCCGCGAGGAATTTTCCACTAATGGAAATCCACCTTAATGCGGAATGTATACTCTTGAATAGTGAAACTCAAAGGGAATAGGATAATAGTTTTATATAGCGAATGTTTCACTTATCTGAAATTCCTTCCTTGATCCTGTTCTTATGGAGTTGAGCTGGCCCCGGTTTTCCGGGCTAGCTCGCTTACCCGAGATGTTTCTCGGCCCGCATTCATGTGATGCAATTCGATCCCGGCGGCAAGACACGACGTGGGCACACGACGTCGAAATAACGTCAAAGTAACATCGCAACGTCGTTTTTGCAACGTCGTTTTGGCGTCGTGTGTCGGCAGGGAACACTCTTTTCATCGTATATTAATTTTTCTTAAATTTATTGATTTTGGCTTCTTTAAAGCTGCCAAAATATCTGCTTTTTGAAACGAATTTTGGAGATAGTTCCTTTGATATGTGTATAAAATAATGATTAAATAAATTACATCTCAATAAGTTATTCCCTGTAACCAATTCCCAATTAGGATTATTTTATAGATAAAATCCATCTGAGCTCTTGCTGTAAGAAGAACAACCTTGTTCCCAGGGCTTCTTGCCTTTTCGAGCACGGAAGAGCGGCTCTTCCGTGTTCAAAAAGACAAGAAGCCCTGGGAACGAGGTTGACAATAGTCCTATTAACTATCATTGAAAATCACATAGCCAAATTCTACAGACAGCCTGTAAACCAAATCACATTATTTGCTAGCTTACATCTATATACTTCCCTGCAAAACTTTATCTTATATATTATGGTCCGATTCTCCGTTATAGCTTGAAAGACTACCGCATACGAATCCGTATATCTCCCGTATATCTCCCCGTACGTACAAAATAACGTTAGAACAATGTTCACAGAACGTTGCTCTAACGTTATTCTTCTGACTTTGAACAGGTTTTTGTCAGCTGGGATGTGTTGCCATATGGCAATACACCGATCACATGTGGAGATATACGGGGTGCCATACGGGACTGTATTCAGCTGTGTGTATCTTATTGACCGCAGGGCAAAAGAAACAACACCAAACTGAAAGGTTAAAGTTGGAATTAGTACTGATACATTCAACTTCAATAAAAACGATAACCCAGAATTTTTTTCTTCTCGCGCACACATGGTAAGAGATAGGATGTCATGTAAAACACAAGGATAGACTTATTCACATATATATGATAATATATGATATCTCAATTCAAAATGCTGTATTACTTTTTGCTCCTTTGTTTGTTTTTTCCATGACGTTTAATATTTATAAAGTCTCAGAATCAGACCTTTCTATTATCATTCTTTCAAGAGCGAATATATCCAAACATTTAGCAACTATTAAGCAACTTTTAGTACAACCTCGTTCCCAGGGCTTCTTGCCTTTTCGAACACGGAAGAGCGCCGCTCTTCCGTGTTCTAAAAGGCAAGAAGCCCTGGGAACGAGGTTGCTTTTAGTACTGAAATTTCAGTATATCCTAAGTAACTTTTAATACTGGGACCTGACCTTAGTTGTTTGCAATTAAAATGATTTTTGTTGAAATTTTCCTGTTGTAGAGTTGTTTAAAAGTTCATTTCCACGAGGCGAAAAATTTGCGGCGAAAGCCAAAAGAAGACATTCCATTGGTAGAATTTGACGTACCCACCGCGATTTTTTTGCCTCATGGAAGTCAGCCTGAAGGTCTTCTTTTTTGGCTTTGGTGGAGAATTTTTCAACTCGTGTAAATCAACTTTAACACCACGTGATCACGTTTACACAGGCTGGGAACTACTTTAACTCGCTTGTCATAACCTTCTGATATTCAAAATTTTATCTCAAACATTCTCCTTTGATACTTGTGTTTAACCCTATTTATGCTATGTAGTCGCTAAACTCTTGAAACTTAGTCACTTTTAATATAAACCTAATTCACATCTATTTGCAAATTTTTGAGGCCATGGCACGTGACCTTCATAGGATATTGGTCATTTCTCAAAACCACCTTTCAAATTGCCTATTGAATCCTTATAAAAGTAACTTAACTCATTTAACTTAAAATTTAACTCATTTAATACTCATTCTTTTGACTTTAAACTTCAATATCTTCGATCCGACCACAAAATTATGACGTCACAATTTCGTGACGTCATGTCAGGAAATTTTGAAATTTTTACTAATTTCGGCGCGTTATTCTGAGCAAACTAGATATATGTTAAATATCAATATACGTTTTAGATCAAAAGTTATTATTGGTTTTCAAAGAAAACACACTTTCATTAAAAATTTCACACCGATGTGTATTATTTGATGATGTCAGCAAATATTTTTTGTCTTTAAAATGTTTATTACATATCGTAGTGTGTAGGTATATTACCATACCAAGTTTCATGACTTTAGGGGCTGCCAATCTTGAGATCACAGTGGGTGGCGGAATCCGCCCCCCCTCCCGGAAACCTCTCAAAAGCTCGGCATAAATACGGTTAACCCAACCGGCAAAAACCTGTTTATAACGATATATACAGATATAAACGGTACTACCATGAACTCTATTATATACACTAATACATATTATAAGTTCTGCCGACAATAAAAACCATGAATTATTAACTGTATTAATAAATTTTATTCCAACTATATTTTATATGTTCGAATAAAATAGGGAAAGCGAAGCCTTTTTCACTTTCTGCACATGTTATAAAGAAAATGGGATTAAATATAAGCCTTCCCTGTCAACATATCTCGTCACGTCGGAACAGTGTCTAAATGACGTCGCGACGATTTGTACATGCACCAGTATTCAAAATTATTTCTAAACACAGGCCTCGTCCTCTCTCCCATATCTCTCGATCTGTAACTTTATATGCGATGAAAATGTGGCACTTTTTACCTCGCCTATATGGAAATCCGGATAAAAGGCCATTGCTCTTGGTTTTGCAAATACGCTAGTTCATTGGTCTCGATGGCACATCATGGTTCAGTCCGAGCACGTTTTCTTTTATTAACTGTAGTCCTAGCTATCTAAACATAATAGATTTACTGCACAAAAAGTAAGTTATTGCATTGCAACAAGTTTCTACTTTGAGCAGCCAACGACTCGTTTTCACGTTATTGTGAATAGACGATCTGTGATCCAATATTTCAAAAATCTTAGTTTTTCGTTTATAAATAGCAGTAACATGGGTGTCATTTTTAATGAAAACGTGAAGTAGAAAAAATTTACTACATTTAGATTTTTTATTCATTTTTTTCGAAACCATATGTTTGCATTTTTAGATTTATTATAAGTTTTTATATAAGAAAGTGATTTAGTATTCAGGGTACCCAACTTTACCGCTACGTAACCTTGTTTATCGCTAAATATACAATTTTGAATTTTGATTGAACGTTTGATCAACTCGTTGAAACAAAAGATATCTTTATGTTTAAAAGACTTCTTTCGTTGACGTCTTTTAATCGTCTATAATCTAACGTCTTCTAAACGGACAGATCAGACTATATTAAGACGTAAACGAAAGACGTCTTTTAAACGTTTTTTAGACGTATTTTTGCCGGCTGGGAACTCGCTAAAACGATGTCTCATCCTTATTTCGGTCATATCGACAGAGCATTTATATGGCAAACGTATTATCACTCCTAACCGATATATTGCTTTCTTTATCCGAGATATCCGATAAGCGACACAAAATGTACGTGTTTCATACATTAGGCTCCATATAAAGAGGCCCTAAAAACCTAATTCATGCTGTTAATTTCTATGTCGGGGGACTAAATTCTTCTTGCACCGTTGCTACTCTGTTAGGGTTCTTTCCTTTTCCGCATGTGGTTTTTGTCTGGTGCCTTGGGCTCTGTTGCCTTTCCTTTAATGTGATTTAGAGACTTTTTAGATTTTTTATATAAAAAAGCGTGATTAGAGACTATTAGATTGTTTTTATGAAAACGCGGGATAGAACCAAAATTTATACATATTTTAACATTTTTATCATTTTTTTAAAAAAGTGTATTTATTTGATGATTTTTCTATGAAAACGTGGGAGATAGACAAAAATGGCTACATTTTTAAACTGGATTATTTTCTAATTCTATTTGATATTCTAATCTATTTGATATTGTAATAGTACATTTTCCCTAGTTAGACCCGCTACAGTTCCACATCACAGGGGAGGGGGAGGGGAAGGGGGGGAAACGCTTAGTAATTTTTGAAAATTTTCCACCCCCCTCCCCTCTCTTATTCCAACTCCCCCGCTTAATAACTTTTAGGAAATCAACAATAACATAAAGCAGTCAACTCGCTAAAAAGCTAAAATTCACGTTAAAAATAACATAAAGTTAGAATAAATTAACTAATTGACTAGTCTCTAACCAATTGCCAGCTACACAAACCATGGTACAGTGATAGTAAAGTACAAGTGTTATCATTTTTCTCAAGTAAATATATTAATTCCCCCCCGGTTATTCCATCCCCCCTCTTAATAGATTTGGAAAAATCCCCCCCCCCCCCGCGCTCATTCCTTACTGCAGAGTAGTAGCTACAGTCCATGTTGCTATCCATGAAATTACACTTACACAAAGGCCGACGTCAAGCAGACTTCTTTTCGACGTTGATAAGACGTCGCGTGTTGGTAGGTTAGTTAGCAAAACATGCTGCATATTTACAAATTGACAATGTGCCTAAACGTGAAATTACGTTATAATGTAGCTTTTTTTTAAGGATACATAGTTAATTTGGACAATTCAGAATAACATCGAACTTTTCTTTACCTTCAAATATGGCCAGATATATATCTTAAAATATTTTACCGTAAATCATGTAATTAGCGCCCACCGTTGCTCATTAGATATTTGGACTTTTTGAGTGGGCGTTTATTAGAGGGAAGCGCTTATTCAGATTTTCGACAATGAAAAAATACATTCATTTGAGACGTCCTCGATGTCACTGTACGCGGCATTTATAAATGAATCATATTTGGGTGGCACAGTCCTCCCTTCAAAAAGTGGAAAGTGGAAAGAAGCCCTGGAAACGTGGTTGGGCATATTTTTTACTAGCTCCCTCGTGGCAGTTGAATCTAATAACCACCGAGGGCGCTAATTAGTAAACGGCGCTTTTTAATATCTCCTTAAAAAACTGAGGATGGCACTTATTCAGGGTAGGCGCTATTTGCAAGATTTGTGATATTTACAAGTGGATATACACTTAGAATGATCAAACAGTGACATCCCTAATTATGGAAAAAGAATGGTCAACTTTGGAGAGTCTATTTATTTTGATCATATCAATGGCGTTTCCAGGGCTTCTTGACTTTTTGAAATACGCTCTTCCGTATTTCAAGAAGGCAAGAAGCCCTGGAAACGACGTTGAATGGCATCCTTAAACAATATGGTAAATTGTTTCAAAAAACGACTTCAAAGAGCTGATTAGTAAATTCTGTTGTATGGTCTGTAAATTAACAAATACAATGAGCAGTTGAAACTAATGTGGTCTGTAAAATAGTACATCAACGCTAAATCATAGTTGCGGTAATTTGTTTATAATATACATGAATCAGAAAGAAAGAAAACTTAAGTAAAGATAAGTATAAGTAAAAATGAAAGTAATATTTTCAAAAAAATCTTCCTCGTCGAACCCCCTGGAAATATAGCGACTTAGAATTTTTTTTTTCACCAATCGAACCAAAATGTTCGGAAATAGTCACAAAATTTCAAGTGATTTCCTCAAGAAATCAAAATGGCGGCGAATCCCATTTGGCTAAATCGGGTTAAAATTTCTAAGTAATCATTTCAATCGTCCCGAAGAAACCAATCTGTTACAAGCTCATTGACATAACACTCTCCATTGCAGAGTATTAGAAATTTCTACCTTTCACTGTTCAAATATTAACGAATAATGAAAGACAATCGTTGGCTGAATGTTGATTTCCATTAGGCGAAATATTAAAAAGAAGACATTCTATTGGTAGAAATTATACCAATGGAATGTCTTCTTTAGGCTTTCGCATGGAACTTTCTTTCTAATGTAAAGTTACTTTAAATAAAGAAACTGGAAAAAAGTCTGTCGTTATGAGAATAAATCAGAATAAAAAATTAGCGAATACACTTACGTGTTTCGAGCTTCGATCATCATCTACCACCTATACACAATCCTCTTTATTTTCAATAACATAGCCCGCAATCTGATTGGTTAAATAATTCCAGCTTTTTCTCCCTCATTTTATAGCATATCTACATTTTTTATCAATGGTGTATATATATTATGTATGTTTCTTTTTGTTTTTCATATTAATAGCGAATTTATGTTTTAAAAATAATTTTTGTATATCAGAAGATAATTGGTGAAATATCACTTTTTAAAAACGTGAGATAAATGTGGAAATTTTCGTTAATAATGTATTAATGCGAAAACACCATCGTTCTGCTGAATATAATTCTCAGTGGGTAAAAACTTGTTCAAAGTCCACAACATTGTTCTAGCGATTTTATTGCGGACTTTGAACAAGTTTGTCTACTGGGTGAGTGGATAATTTAATACTTGCGAAGAAGGGTGTGTATGCCAAATAACGTGTCATTGAATGGTTTATTTGGTATGAAAAAACCAATAAGTTACAAGATCGTTTTCAACGTTGTTTTGGCGTCTTTACTACGGATTTTGAACAAGTTTCCCCCCCCCCCAGCCGGTGGCTGGTTTTTGCCGGCTGGGTGGGTGTTCGTAGATATTATTTCTTTCTTCGTACATATATATTGTTCTCTGACGTCACAGTGGTTATAGGGTATAGATCAACCACAGTTCATATCGTCGTGGTTATAACACACCATCGTTGTGGTTATAAATTGAACATTTATATAAAGTTACCATGTCAGCAAATTGTAAATAATGTCTGGAATCGGAAGGGAAATGAAAACCAACTAAATGAAACGGGGACAACATTACCTATTGCGGAGGAGAGTGTATATGTAGATATATCGAAGCGAGACCAGTTGTTTGAAAGCCGATTAACGCTAATCTAGGATTAATCCTGGATTAAATCTACTTTCTACCAATCAAATGTCAGGAATAGATAATTTAATCGAGGATCAAACTAATCGTCTTTCGAACAACTGGGCCTACAGGGCATCTAGAAATCTAAATGTAAACTTTTATTCAGGTTTAGCTACTGATGCTGGCAACAAGAGCAAATCATTCACAGTGACTTTGAACAGGTTCTTGCAGGCTGGGAAAGGTGATTCCAAACTGAAACCAAGACTAGTATGACTATGTAAGCGCAGTGACGTACGAGACTAGTGCGACTATGGTAGTGTAGTGCAGTAAAAAAAAATCAGATTAGAAACCTCCATTTGAAATATCATTCCACTTACTTAATGTATTAATTTGGTACATGAGTAAATTTACCACAGGAAAAAAATGGAACATAAAACATTTTTATTTTTAACTTTTCATCAATTCTTCATAAAAAACAAACAACATATTTCTACAAGATCAAAGTCCATCTTCTTAACAACATATTTTTTTCATGTTCACAGTCCAACTTTCCACAATTAAGCTTACTTTAATCTTCAGTGTATTCAAAAGGTTCGGGTGGTTCGGGTTCGTTTTCTTCATCAGCTTCTGTTGGCGTGGTAGTAGCTATTAACAGAATAAAAATTCTTAAGTCATTTCAAAAAATAAATTTTCACGAAATGCAAAAACAAAGACGACTGTGAAGCTGAAAACCATACTCCGAGAATACTCCTCTACAAGTGATTTATTATTTGCAGGTTCAAAAATTATCTTATTGTAAAAACACTATTGGTTTCTTCGTAATGGAGAAACCAATCAATTACAAGTTCACTGATGTAACACCCTTCTTCGGAGGTAAAAAAACATACCTGGTAATGGTTCGATTAAATCTTCAGGTTCGCTTCCTTGTGAATCTTTCATTATAATGATTCCACCAACGTTCACCTAAGACAAAAATAATGATAAATATAAAGGATGATTTGCACGAGGTGAAAAATTCGCGGCGAAAGCCAAAAGAAGACATTCTATTTTTCGAATTTTTCGCCTCGTGGAAATCATCCTTAAAGATTTTATGAACTTGACAGTGATCGAAATATGAGCAAATAATCACTGTAAAGAGTAAAGAGTTAAACGTCAAGAGAGAAGAAGCCCTGAAGACGAGGTTGCCTCTGCTCTTTACTTTGGTAAGCAGGGCCAAAGCCTGAATATAACTACTATAAAACACTTTACCCTGGGTGATGTCTGGCAGTTATTCAGGCTTGGTAGACAGATAATGTAGTTGAGCACTGAAGTAAACAGGTCTAGAACAAACGATCTCCTTTGAAGTAACCAACTCTCTTGACAGAAAGTTCAATGATAAAGGCGGATCTTCACTAGGCGAATTCTAAATGAAGCCATTACATTGGTTGAAAGCTACGTCACCTGAGAGGTGACGTCACTTTTAATCAATGTAATGGCATTATTTAGTCATGAATCTCCTCCGTAATATTTGACATTAGCAATCATAAAATACATCTGCAAGACATTGAAGGAAGAAGCCAATCAAAAAACGTTGTTCTAACGTTATTTTGCCGACTTTGAACAGGTTTTTGCTGTCTGGGCAGTGGGAAATAAACTTGTTCAAGGGCAGCAGTAACGAACGACGTTGTTCTAACGTCTTTACAGCGGACGTTGCACAAGCTCCCACTGGAAGTTATTTTTCTCATATTGATCGAAATAAGAGCAAATTAGCACTACGGAGGAGTGATTTTAGGGCATGTCAGGCTAGCCTGAATCTCCACTAAAAGTCCCCCTTCTACAGTGATTATTTGCTCTTATTTCGAGCGCTGAACTCATACAGTTTACTTACAATTTTTAATGGTTTATATCTACAGGTTGGCGGTAATGTTAGTTTTTTCAATTGAGCTGGCATGACACGTGCAGGATTATCAACCATTTGTGATTCAGGTTCAGTTTCTTTCTTCACTTTTGTTTCACCTTCTTCTTTTGTTGTCTCTTTCGTTTCATCTTTCGTTTCAGATGGTTTTTCGCTCTCATCTTCATCCTTTTCTTTCGTTTTATCAGATTCTTTTTCTTTTTCAGATTTCGTATCGTCCATAGCTTCGTCTTTACTTTCCGCCTTATCATCCTGTATGAGGAAAAATCTAGGTTAGCCAGCATCTCAAAACTTTACAGATAAGAGTAGTAAGTTAACGTTCTTGCAGAGAAGAGTAAGTCAACGTTCTTGCAATGGATTGGTTTCTTCGTATCAAAGAAACCAATACATTGCAAGCATGTGGACATAACACCCTTCTACGCAGTTGTTTCCTATGTTTTTGTGGTGGATTAAACGCTTTCCCTACGGCCACCAGTATTTACAATATTTTAACAGTCATCCTTTTGTTCTTTATAAATACTTCTTAGGGGGTTACGATAGAAACGTTTTTTATATATTACCCCCTAAAATAATAATATTAAACTTGTTCAAAGTAAATAGTAAAGACGCTAGAATAACGTTGGACGCCAAGTTTTTGCCCACAGGGAAATAATCAATCAAGGGAAGAATAAATTATTTATTACATTAATTAATCAAGCAATCATTCACTCAATGAATAAAATGGATATAATCAGAATCCACTTACAACTTCCATAGCATCATCCTGATTCGTTTTCTTTTGTCTTGCTTTAGCTTTAGCAGTAATCGATAGAATAGCAGTAGAAACCTTTTCCTTTTCTTCTTTTTTAGGCGGTTGTAACGGTTCAGGGTACGCATATACGGATGGCTTCACGTTAGAACAGAATTGAATTTTAGGCATCTAAAAAATTAAATATTTTTTTGATGACAGGGCTTGAAATATGGCAGTCAATTTGGCTGAAAATATTCTGAAAAATCTCTCCTCCACAGTGATGACCGGCGGTTATTTCAAGCCCTGGATGGTCATTCGCATTTCCAATACAGTGTCCGGAATAAGAACAAATAATCACTGTGGAGGAATGTTTGTCTATTTGTGTATAGCTTCAGACTACAATGTCTGACGATATGCTCAATAATCCCTCCTCCACAGTGATTATTTGTTCTTATTTCGAACACTGCAATTCTATCATCATATAATATCGTCACATTTCAGGGGGTCATGATAGTAAAGATTGTATTTTTTCGTTGTTGCCAACATAACCCCTGTAATATTATTATAAGAGAAATTTTATGATAACAAGAGGTCGTGATCGTGACAAAAGAGTTAAGGAAATTGAGGTTGCTAAGACCTTTGCATTTGCAGTGGAGTCTTAAGCTATGCTCAAAAACACTCCTCTGCAATGATTGTTTGCTGTTATTTCCACCATTGCTTTGATCTAGTCTTTCCACACAGACGACAGCATTCAAGAAAGGTCTAATAATTATTTGCCAGCAAAAATCATTCCAATAAAGTATTATTTTTTATAGATTCACAGAAAGGACTGATAAATCTATCTATAAGCCAAATTTGTGAAGAAAAGTCAATAGAATTGTAATGGTTTCCCAGTGGGCTAAAAACCTGTTCAAAGTCCGCAGTAAAACGCTAGAACAACGTCAAACGTCAAAGGTTTTGCCCACTGGGTTGGTTTCTTCAGTACAAGTAACAAATAAGTTTCAAGATTGTTGACTGCACTTCTTTACAAACGCAATCCTAGTAAAACTACCGGACATCACCTGTGGAGTTTTCAACTTTAATGCTGAAGACTATACTAAAAACACTCCTCCACAGGTGATGTCCGGTTGTGTAGACTTGATATATCAATTTAAAGTTGGCTCGTTTACAAGATCGCTGACTCAGCATTCTCCTCCACAGATGTTATTTACTCTTTGACACCTGTTGGTTTACGTACCTTGAGATTTGAATTGAGACCAATAATAGCAGTTGGTGTAAAAGATAAAGATAGGAAATGTGAGAGAGGATACCAATACCAAAATTGTGAAAACACAAATAATCCGACTATGGTAGGCATGTGATTCTGTCCTGCACGTGATTGTAACGATACTGTTGCATTGCGACCACCTATAACAGAAACAATGTCACGTGATAACAAACATATTGTTAAGTCACAACAGTGGTCTAAATAAGAGCATAGTCAATCCCCCACAGTGATTATTTGCTCTTATATCAATCGCTGTACTAATTAATTAAATAGCTTCCCAGTGAGCAGAAACTTGATTAAAGTCAGCAGTATAGACACTGGCAAAGTCGTCTTTACCGCAGACTTTGAACAAGTTTTTGCCCACTGGGTTGTAACATGATTTCAACACTAAGCGAATAATTCGCTGCGAAAGCCAAAAGAAGACATTCCATTGGTAGAAATTGACATATTGCATAATTTTCTATGGATATGGATGAAGAAGCTATTATTTAATCTCTAAGCTCACCCAAACACTATTTGACAATCTAATGTTCACCCAGGTTCACCAAAACTAAGCCTCCTATGACATCCACGTTAATGCAGAATCAAAATATCTGCATATTCAAAAAAGAAGGTTAAATTGTGGAATCCGAGCTACAAGCAAAAGCATAATGAGACATTTCATTAATTTTGGTGAGTAATACACACCACAAGTAGATTTCAAATGCGGAAAACGATCAAGTCATGTCTCTAGAGATTTATCGAGTAGACTTAAGACTTGGGTCTTTTTGCAAACTCGACAAACTCTGCTGTTTCTAACAGCCTAGGCTCTTGGAACATATTCGATTTTTGTGTCTTTTGTTTTGCTATCTAAAATTTAAGGCTTTATCTAAGTGGAAATTCAGAATTTTTGCTCGAATTTTACCTTGTCTCAAATATTTATGTGAGTAAATGTAGAAACAAACCTGCATCGATAATTCCTTGTGCAAGAATGGCACCAAATTTTGCAATACTATCTTCATGTTTGTCAGCGATAATTTTTGTATATGTTTCTCGTATTTGTTTGACCTGAACAAAAATAAATAAATTTCAATACAAATGCATACCCATAAACAAATAAAGACAAATACCGGTATTTCCTCTGGACGCTTATTTATTTAGACAGTTTTAGGGGAGGGGGAACTTATTTAAAATTTTGGGAAAATTGAAAAAGAAAAACATAACTAAATGAATGTAATATAGATATGTGTTGTTACTTATTACCAGTTATCATACATATTTCATATAGAGCGAGATCAAAGAAACTAAAAATTGCAGGAACCCTTTTCCAAGAACTTAAAAAAACATCTGGGCTATAAATCCACATGAACATACATGTATTGGACTTTAAAACAGAAAAGGGGAAGGGGAAGGGGGCGCTTATTTAATATAATTCTAATTAGGGCACGGTTATTTAATATAATTCTAATTACGAGGGGAGGGCACTTATTTGAGGGGGGCGCTTAATAGACGAAATACGGTAAACGCCAATTTACAAATACATGAAAGAGGTGTTGGCTGCTAGAAGTAGAACTTGCTGCAATGCAATAACAACTTTTTGGTCAGGACTCTGCACAAAAACAAAATTATTGCATTTCAACAAGTTCTACTTTGAACCTCTAACGTCTCGTTTTTAAGTATTTATGAATAGGTCTATTTTCAGGCTTATAATGACCAATATGATTTTGATCAAATAACATCGAATAGTATAATATATCGACACAGCTGGTGTGAGTTATCCTGGATAATCGGCAATCTTTCAAGCCATAAAAATGACAATGAGCACCATATTCACCTCTCCTCTAGAGGTCGAAATAAGAGCATGTGTATACGATTATTAGAAAGTAAACTTACTTTTGGGCAGGTAATCTCTGTTTGTTGTATGGTGATTAAAGCTGATGCTATCAATGCATACTAAACAAAGAAGAAAAAGTTATAAAGAATTGCCAAATATGCACCCTCCTTTGCAGATTCTTTACACAAAATATTGTAAAATAACCACAAAGCTTTTCTTCGGTATTCAAATATAAACATGTCCTCACACACACTAATTCACAGTAAACAACAACCAACAATCGGAAAGACTATGTTGTTAAATCAAAAAGATACTTATGAAAAGCACTATTTAATATTTGAAGTATGCACATCAATCAGGCACTCTTACTAAAAGATGAATAATGTCTTTCGCTTATATGGCATTTCTAATCAGATGGTCCACAAGGAAAAGAGCTACGTGATCACTCAATTTTGAATCACATAAACAAGGGAAAGTAAGGGAATAAGATTATCCCGATGGGCACACAACGTCGGAATAACGTCATAAATGACGTCAAATATGATGTTGTTTTGATGTTTTGTGCCGGCAGTCCTTATGGCACATATATAATAAAGGTAAGCCTTGAAAACATGATAAATACCTGTCTAACATAGTTTACTGGATCGTTCATCAGAGGTTCAACCAATGCGATAGCTTCCTAAAATTAGGGGAAACAAAAAAAATTGTCATCAACGGTAGAAAGTTAAATAATTTTGCCGATGATTCAAGGCAAGCTTGAATATAAACTGTCAGATATCATTTATGGAGGAGTTTTTTTTTAGTTTGTTTGTGTTCAGCTTTTAAGCTGAACACTACACCAAAAAACACTCCTCCACAGGTGATGTTCAGCAGTTATATTCAGACTTGCAAGTCAATTAATTTTTAATCGATTGAAAAATCCAATCAATTGCAAGCTTGTTGAAGTATAACCCTTCTTCATGGGTTCATGTAATACCATACCAATTGTAATTACCCTTAACAAGATTTCAGAAAACAACAAAAACAACAACAACAATTACAGTAAAAACCTACTTTTAAGCCAGTCCCAGCGCAAGCAATCCCAAGAGCCATTGCAGCGCCACATCTTACATGAGGATTATAACTTTCTGATAGTAACGATACAACACTGGGTACTTGTTCTGGTGTTCTAAAACGCAAAAAAACATTGAGCATCTTTCAAACATCAAGCATGAATATAAATAACTGCCAGCTATCACCTATGGAGGAGTGGTATGTTTCAGTTTAAAAGCTGAAAACTATACTAGTGATGACCAAGCAGATAAATTTAAGCTTGATAGATGCTATATGCTTTCATAATATTATCGATCAATCCTTTTGCAATGAATCAGGGTCTGTTATGGGCAAGATTAAGTTGATTCTTTGGGAAAGATTAACCACAGGCTAGGAGCACATTTGCAGAGTAAACCAGTAGGTAAACCAACTCCAAAATATCGGAAATTACCTGTGAAGCTGTAAAGCTAAAAACTATACTAAAAATGCTCCTCTACAGGTGATGTGTTACAGTTATTTTCCGGTTTGCAGTGGTTGAAATAAGAGTAACTGATCACTGTGGAAGAGGGATGTAATGAGCAAAGCTACAAACTTTATAGCCTGAAGCTATGCTAAACATTCCCTCCTTCGCAGTGATTAGATGCTCTTATTTCGACAACTATGATTGGGTAAATATCTGAGGAGTACAAATACATGCAGAGGTTAAAATAACGACTGATCATCACTGTGGAGAAGATATTTTGCAGAATAATTTTTAGCCAATTTAGCTGAAAATATTCTGAAAAATCTCTCCTTCACAGTGAGGGAGTTATTTTAACCCCTATATATGTATTGTAAAATATACCTGAATAGAAGGAAGCCTAAAGATTGAACAGCAGCTCTTCGAACATCATCATTAACGTCACTCACCTATAATATGCAGGGCTCAAAATAACAGCCAGTCATCGCTGTGGAGGAGAGATTAAAATAAAAAAACACTCTCCTTCATGGTAACGCCAATTATATCAAGAAATCGTTAATTCTTTTTCCTTTGTAGTAAAGATTCCTTTGTGAATGTGTCCTAAGGTCTAAGCAGTTACAAACCAAGAGTCAATATAAAGAGAAAACAGTTTCACTTACAGCCACGTACAGAAAACAAGTGTCAATATAAAGGGAAAACATTTTCACTTACAGCCACATGTAGTAGCCTTCTAATTGCTTTGTTATTGCCGGTACCAGCATACGCCATTGCAACAGTATACATTGCACTCCTACGTAAAATAGCATCCTATAATACAGAAATTAATCTCAAAGTTATATTGTAGCGGTGAATATGTTAAAAGCAATGCTGGATATAAAATCAAAGAATTACTACTGAGGGGTGATTTTTGAGCATTGCTTCAGGCATTTTAGCCTGAAGATATGCTCAAAAATCCCTCCTCCACAGTGATTATTTGCTTTTATTTCCAGCACCCTGGATAAGACAATGTAAAGTTTATCTTACGTAGCAGTACTGTAAACAGTATGTGAGACACCCAGAGAAACAACTGTACTAGTATCTGTGCCAGTGGTCAAAAAATGAGCAAATAATCACCGTGGAGGAGGAATTTTTGATTGGAGCTTCTGACTATAAAACCTGAAACTATGCTCAAATATTTCTTCTCCACAGTGATTATTTACTCTCATTTCGACTACTGCATGAAGAAGGGTGTAAGATTTTACGTCCTTGAATTTGATTGGCCGATCATTGACTGATTTTCTTCACAGTTTATTTATGCCTGATTCAAGCAACAAATTATCATCAGGAAAAAATGGGTCTTAGATGGATTAAGCTATAGTGTCTCGAAAGGAGATAAATATAATTTACTTTATCTTGTAGTAAAGTTTCGATCAATGGATCAGCTTCTTCCATTCTACCATACATAACCTAAAAATCAAATGAAGAGTTAAATTTGAAATTAGTTATAAGACATTCAAATTTCCATAAACAAAATTTCTTACGCAGTTAAATAGCAAGCCCTCTGATGAAAAGGCATGGCCCTGTATCGCAACCTGTACAATGTATACTGTTCAAAGATATTACGATTAGGAAGAGTTTTGACATGCACGAATACAAAACTTACTAGAGCAATACCAATAGCAAGACCTCTCAGGATTTTTTCATGTTGTGTTTCTTGTGCATACTAAAAGAAATAGAAAATTCAAAGTTATTAATACATTGTCCTGGTGGGCAAAAACTTGTTCAAAGTCCACAGTAAGACACTGGACCAAGGTCGAACAGCGTTGCTTTAGTGTCTTTACTGTGTACTTTGAACATGTTTTTGCCAACTTGGGTTGTTTTTTTACATACACTGCTTCGAACACAGTAAAAGTTCGTTTCCACTAGGACAAAAGGTTTGTGCGAAAGGCAAAAGTAGGCATTGCATTAGTAGAAATTGTCATGTGATGTCAATTTCTACCAATGGAATATCTTCTTTCATTTTTTTTTTTCGCCTACTGGAAGTCAACCATCAAGATTGGTTTCAAAAAGGTGGAATCTTCCATATGAAATCTAAAAGAAAACATTTCAGTTGTAAAAATTGACGTCACAAAATACCCTTAGGCATTATAATATTTAAATCGTTCAAGGTCTAATATTTACTGAAACATTCGTAATCTACAATGGTAAATTTAAATAAATAAAAAGCATACCATGACCATGTCTTCTATAGCTTGAGTTGATTTTGATGCTAACATGACCAGACCCATAGCAATACCTGCAGCTTCACCTAGAATAATCATTAGTTATTTTTTATTTACCCATACAAAAACGAAATAAATTATGGTCCAGTTCACAAGCCCATGCTCCATCAGAAACGCATTTTTTTGCAGACTAGAATTTCTCGGTATACACCTAGAAGCACCCCTTCCCGACATGGCATCTTCCAAAACCTATTTCTAAATTGAGGGTAACCAGCTCATGGATGAACCCTTAACAAAACCCTCCTTCACCATAAAATTGAAACAAGCATGAGAATGACCTAGAAAAGTCTGTTTAGCTCTCCTAAAGTTCTTATTCAAAATGGTTATGTGACAGGAGAACATTATTCAAGTACCTGCATATCACTAAGTGATATATTGTTGTTAAAGATTTAAAAAAGTTTCATACCAGTGACTGCATCATCTTGATATAGGTTAAACTTTAACTGTTCATATATGTCTAAAATAAAACAATCCAAGTAAGTAACTAACATATTGTAAATTTGCAAATCCAAATCCATATAAAGACCTTTTGAATCATAGAACAATCGAAGAATATTAGAAGAACAATAAAGCAACAAGTCAAATAACAATGTAGTGTTCGAAATAAGAACAAATAATCACTGTGGTGGAGAAGCAATGCTCAAGAATCCCCCCTACACAATGATTATTTGTTTGTATTTCGAACACTGCAATGAGGTTATTTATATCCAGTGGTCAACATAAGAGTTAAATAATCACTGTGGAGGAGTGATTTTTGAGCATAGTTTCAGGCTATCAAGCCTGAAGCTACGCTGAAAAATTACTCTCCCACGGTGATTATTTGCTTTTATTTCAATCACAGATATCTAGTGGTGGCTTATATTCTGGATTTTGTGGTAATACTAAGAACAATGCTGAAAAGTGTGCGGAATCAACGAACTTGCAATGATTTGACAGCTCAAAAAAGAAATCATTCATTTAATTCAAATACTCATCCAGACTGCTGTTGGTATCATTAGAAGTGAGTAGTGACAGGTTTTTAACGAATTAATTACCATTTTGTTGCGTTCCCATGGCTGCAAGACCTAAACCAAGGCAGCCTCCATGACGAACCATCTATAAACAAATCAAGGAAATGGTTAGCTTACGATATAGACATTGGCTTGTTTAGATTGGTCTATGCACAAATGTCATATTTTCCGTTATGAGTCTCGTTCTCTCTCAGTCCGCAAAAACACAAACAAATAATCAAACCAATCAGCTTGGTTTCTTCGGTTTTTGTCGGTATTCATTTAAAAATCAGTGCACATGTAACGTAGTCCTGAAAATCCTGGAATTTTTTTAACTGAAAATGTTGTGTTTGTGCACAGGCCAAGATATATCAAGGTCTATTCGCGTAGGCTAAGAAATGGTACGATTAAATCAATTTCTCGCTAAGGATCCGTTAAAATAAAAATCCGTTACAAAAAGCAGATATCTTAGCAGTAAAAAAGTAAAATTCAATAATTTTGAGAAAAATTAATCTATGATAAAGAGTGTTAAGTCAATGAGCTTGCAATTGA
>JAULBZ010000638.1:0-28321 GCA_032360805.1 Neoturris breviconis
CCTACAATTAGGCACAGAAGAGTAAGTTTGCATTTACGCCCGCAAAATGAACGTTATTTGAAAGATAATTGTCGCAATATTAGTAATAATGTATATTCACTTAGGACCACAAAACATTTAATTACTATCATGAGTATAAATTTTTGTAACATTATTAATTACTCCCAATTCAAATTAGAAATATAATGACAATGCACAATTCAACAGAGGAAGATTTTCTTAATAAAGGAATAAATTGTTTTAATAAATATGTAATCTTCTATTTCATTATTCTTTATTTCTTTTTAATTTTAATAGCAGATGATGACAACCACCTACTTATTGTATTAACTTAACAAACTTTTATAAGTAAATTTAAATTAAATGCATGGTTTCTATTATGCCTATAGTACTACTATACATACATGCATACATGCATGCACACACACACATATACATACGTACATATATTATGTATGATTGAAGCATGTCCTATATACTTTAAAATCACAACTAATACTATAACATAAGCGTTCTATATTTTTGAGCATTGCTTGAGGCTATGATATGAAATTTCACTATCTCTTCCACAGTGATTTGATATAATTTTGACTTGATAAAGAGTTTCCTTTTGTTTGTATTACCTGAAACGTTATCAACTTAATATATAAGTACATGAAATCCTAGTACCATGTAAAATTTGAGTATTTATCCTTGATATGAAATTTCACTACTCTCTTCCACAGTGGCTTGACATAATTCTACCTCATAAAGGCGTTTCAATTGTTTATTTAACCTGAAACTTTGCTATCTTAATAAAACCATATTTCAAACACTGTATAATATGTGTATGTAAATCATATTTAATGTGCTTAGGTTTAATTTTCACATGGTTTGGTGAGCTGCTTTTATACTGTACCTTTGATTGAGCATAGCTTTAGGCTACAAAGCCTGAAGCGATGTTTAAAACTCACTCTCTCACATTTACTTTTATATATCAATCACTAAAGTTTTTGGTCATAGTTTTGTGACGAAAACTTATACGAATTGATTTAAAAAAAAAATACTTACAGGATGGAACTTTATCATTGGAGAATAAGAGAGCATCATTACAAAAGAGTCCATTGGTACCTCGAAAAGCATCAATGAAAATGGAAAGGTATGTTCTTATATTTTGCAGAACATCACCTGATAAGGCACACATAAACTGTAAGGGACCATCTCAAAATATCTTTACAAAACATTCCTTGGTAGATTTAAGAGAAAATAAATTTTAACTAAATTAAAAAAAGTGTTTAATGAGCTTGAAATGGATTGGTTTCTTTAACACGAAGGAACCAATCCATTGCAAGATCATTGACTCACTACTCTTCTATGTTTGTCAACATCAGCAGGTGAAATTAAGAAGAGATCTTAGAGCATAGCTTTGGCTAAACATTTTGCCAACACGTTTAACTAGTTTGAGATGATATCACAAGTTCATCTAACAATGTGTTTCACAACAACGCGGAAATACCAATTTAAGATGTTGCCAAGTATGTTGGAAAGCTATCCCAAAATGTTCAAACAGAAAAGTTAATCTTAGTGAGGATTACCACACTCGAATTCTGCTAGCTGCAGAATTGGCACTCTAAAATAAGGGATGTGAGTTTGTTTAAACCTGATAAATTTATGAAATAATATAATTATATAATACATTAAATCTCCAAAATCCGTTTCAATAAGCAAAAAATAATCTACGAGGAAGAGTGCTGAATTAACGAGCTTGCAATCAATTGTAAGATCATTGATTTTGGGTTCTTTCCCTGAGAACAAATCTTGGAGATGGTCCCTTAGTAATAGTAGCACAGTATGTTAGAACAATGCTTCTGTAGCCACCTGGATTGAATGGTGATGTAACTTCAATCCTCAACATACAAACTGTATAATGCGATGTGGTAGAGGCATATCTGTGTTTCTTAGAGCCAGCACCATCATCCCCATATGAGAATTGATAAATATAAAAATTGACAATGAAATGGTTTAAAAGAGCAAACTTCTTTTAATCTAAGAATAATATCACTGTGTGAGAAAAATGGTTCAGGCTATGTTAGCCTGCGTCTATGATCAAAACTGTTCAAAACTATCTCAAATTGTTCAGACATTTCCATATACCCTTGTCCTTTTAATTTATACGTCCTAGCTTTTGTGCATTCAAGGTGCACGAAAATTAAAGGTTTTATTTTCGCGCATTAAAGGCACAATTATGAGGGGAGTGAACGATAAAAGGAATAATGTTTAAAACGTGTTTGGCACATGTTAAATATGTTTCTTAATCAGCTTTATTTTTAAAAGTAATTCTGTCATTTTAGCTGTTATAAAAGTGAATACAGATTTTTGAGCGTTGCTTCAGGCTTTATATCCTGAATAATGCCCAGAAATCACCCCTCCATGGTGATTATCTGCTCCTATACACAGTATTTGAAATACTAGAATATAATGTAGTTAGTAAAAAGTGTATCAAAAGAATCATCTGCTACGGAGAGATTGTTGATTTAACGCTCTTCTCCACAAATGTTATTTTGATTTTATAAGTGCATCAAACATTTGTTGACTGTTCTTTATATTTCAGTGATGTTGTCACTCAAAAATTTACACATCTAAAAGAAGAAATTGAAAGCTGTCACCAATATGATCAATTATTCCTACTGACAAAAGAAATGAAATTTGCTTGTGAAAAGTATTTATTCATCAAGAAAATGGCATGGAAGGTAAGTTCGTTCACTGCTGAATGATGTTGTTAGAAAATGAGCGCATAGAAATATAGTTGCCTAATATTAGGAGTGAGCTATATGGGCCAAAAAATTAAAATTTGCTCACCATAATTTTTTTCACTCAGGAATGATGCTACAAGGTCAAAACAATCAATTATTTTGAAAAAAAACAAATTTTGACGTTGCAGGGCTATTTTTACTGATTGCCCTAAAATGCCCAAAATCGGCATAATTTGGAGTGTTCTGAAAACAGTCTGCTTTTAATAATGGTAAATAGAATAGAAACTTAGTTCAGGATAAATCGCGTCGGTAAAATTAACTTTACCTTATTAGGGTGTTTTAGAGGTTAGATGTAGTTTTTTATTTGACATTTCTTATAATGTTTTGTAAATCGGGGATCTATTGAGCAATGCAGTAGCTTCATTTCATTAAAAAATCGCTGGCACAATCCACTGAATTAGTAATACAGACATTGTTTACTTCAGTCTATGCACATTCCTGAGATGTTTGGTATGGGTTGTGCTTCTCTCTCAGTCTTCAATAACATAAACAATAAATTAAACCAGATCTGTTTGGTCGATTTTTTTGGTATTCATTTGAACATCAGTGTCGATTTCCATTTTACGTTGATAAAAGGTGTTCTAATTATTTATACAACCTGAACCTTTATCAACTTAATAAGGACATGAAATCCTAATACCATGTAAAATTTGGGTGTTTATCTTTGATATGAAATTTCACTACTCTCTCGACATAATTTTGCCTTGAGAAATTTGTTCCAATTGTTTATTTGCCATGATACTCTACCATCTTAATATAAACATATTTTAAACACTGTGTAATGTGTGTATGTAAATCATATTTTATGTGCTTAGGTTTATTTTTATTTAGTTTGGTGGCCTACTTTCAATATCGTACTTTTGACTGTAGTATAGTTTGAATAGATTGAAGCTGACAACTATACTCAAAAATCACTCTTGCACAGGTCTGGTAGTTATATTAAGGCTTGTATATACCCCCTCAGAACACCTGTTTTTAGGAACACTTCCATTGGCTGCTTTCAGAGTTATATAGTACATTTTCATTTAGTCTGGAAAGCTCTTCAGAGTATATTTGAATATGACCAAACGATTATTGAGATCAAAAACAGACGATATATCGGACAGGATGGATGAGATAGAGTAAGTGTTGTAAAAAATAATGATAAATTTGTCTCAAAATAGTAACTTGAAATATATTTAAAATTTTAGCAAACATCTTTAGCACCTGTGAAGAAAACTAATATATCAAATTATCTACATTGAATGCTTTCTTCTTGACATTTTAGACCTCAAAATAGTTATTTGCGAAAGTCTTATTTAGCAATAATTTGGATTGTACACATTTAGGATTGTCATTTTAATCTTTTTCCAAGGACTAGGTAATAATGTTATTTATTTTATTTAGCACATTGATCATCATATATGAATTCTTAATATGTTTATATCACAGAACTGAACTGTGCTCTAGTAGAAACTTCTTCTTAAATGAAAATAGGTAAGTTGGAATTCTACTAAGTAAGACCACTAAGTGGTCGACATTAGAGTAAATAATCAGTGCTGAGAAAGGATGTTTGAGCATAGTTTTTTGTGCTCTAAAATCACTCCTCCACAGTGATTATTTGTTCTTATTTCAATCACTGCCCTACAGTTTTTTAAGGTTGATTTATTAATGCGCATGCTCAGTTAAAGAAGTCGCTCGATAAAAGTGGCGCGCGTGACTAAATCACCCAATGATAATTAACATATAGACTTCACAAAATGTGTACTATATTTACTCTTTAAATGCACAGAATATATATCAGTGATACTCTGTCATTTTAATCCTCTTCATGTATGTCTCTTTTTTTACTTCATTCTACGCAAGTAGAAAGAAATAATTTTTCTGTACAATGTTTTAGAGCATCCTCCGTAAAGGAATTACTTGGATACATTTTACGTAAACCCACTTTCAGAAATTCTATTAAAGAAAAAGAGGTAAATTGCATTAAATTAGTTACTACCACATTATAGTCCTATTTGTTTTTTATGCTCATATTGTGTATTCGTTTGCATCCAGTATTAAAATTACATAAAAGCTGTTAATAAACTATTGAGTTTGGATGAGCTTACTATCACTGAGTGAGAGTAAATCAGAGTAAATGAGGTAGATGGAAGGTTGTATACTCCATGGCGAACGATCTGGAAAGGGTAAAAAACTCTCTTAGTAGTGGACTTGACCTTGAGAGGGGGAACGATGTAAATTAAAAGTCTAGACTGAAGCTCAAAGATCTCTCCTCAACCGTGATTACTTTATTTTATTCCACGCACTGGCTCAGTTTATGCATAAACTGGTGATTTTTTCTCTGTTCTAGGTTGACGAATTACTCGATTCACATTTGAATATATCTGTCCTGTTATTATATGAAATTATAAATGCGGCTAACATGGTATGTTTTAGAAAGTCAGTTATGGTCAACCCTCATATTTAAGTAAGGTTTACACGCTACGATTAATCGGGCCAATTCGATAATTTGTACGACACTGCAAAAATCTGTTAACGGTTTACAGATTTTTCAAAATCGTGGCCGATTTTCCATAATGGCAGTTAATAGAGTACCAAATCGTGACTAAAAATCGTAGCATGTAAACACCGCTTTATATGTAAGCCATTACAGGCTATGCAGATTTTCTTACTGAAGGTTTACTTGTTGTAATGCAGAAACCAATATATTTCAGGTTTGTTTTAGATACCTAACCCTCCTTTAGGTAACTTACATGTTTATTTACTCTTGATAATTATATATTTATTTCAGTCTAATTGGAATTGTACTCTTGAACAAAAATCTTTCAATGTCCCATTTATGGTAGAACTGTTCCGTAAAAAGGAAACTGAGATGGTAAGCTTACATGCTGTACTTCTTTGTTTTAGCAGCCCCACTCGCTTTGGCGGGCTACTTTCATTTCTATACCTTTGAATAAATAATCACCCTCTTTCAATAAGATCTCCCTCTAATAATAGAGGGTGGAGTTGCTAATAATAGAGGGTGGAGTTGTACATTTTAGAGTGTATTTGTGTTAATATCCTTGTCGAGGAGAGATCTTTCAACTAGCTTCAGGCTTTGTAACCTGAAGCTATGATCAAAAATCACTTCTCCACAGTGATTAATGAACTAAACTCTTGCATTTCCAAATTGATATGAAAGTTTGTATGAGAGAATAATTCTACCAACCTTGTTCCTCAAGCGGCTCTTCCGTATTTCGAAAAAGCAAGAAGCCCTGGGAACAAGGTTGTAATTCCACTCGTTCGTGTATGATATGCTAGAACGGAACAAAAACAATTCTTTTTTGAGTAAGTGGTCTATTCTGTCTAGTCTATGCCGGTGTTATATCAAGAACCATTCTTGCAGTGTGATTGGTTCCTTTTGTTTACACCACTGGAATAATGAATGCGTGAATGAATGAATTAATGATATATCTTTTAGACACAATTAATGGACCATGTAATGACAAGATTAACTTCCCAATTATCAAATACACGTGAACAGGTGGCTTCACCAAAAGATGTTTCTGAAATGTACAAGTATCTAGTTATAATACATTTTGTATGTGTTAACTGTCCAAATATAAGTCAAAACATAAAAACATATTATCAGGAAGAAATTAAGTAAGTGTCTAAAATACTGTGGAGGAAGGATTATTGAGCATTGCTTTAGGCTTTCTAGCCTAAGCAATGCTCAAAATTTACTCATCCACATCGATTATTTGCTCAAACACTGTACTACAGTATGTCAGTAACATTGTAATTTTTATATATTTTTTTAAATGATTTTCCCCTCCCGACACCGAGGTCACTACTAGGAGAGTACTTTATGGTCCTTTCCTGGTAATGGACCATCTCAAAATTTCGCTCCGAAAACAACTTTTTTGGTAGGGTTAAATCAACTAAAATTGACAAAATTCAACAAAAAAAAATCTCTACAGAAGTCTGTTAGGTCAACGAATTTGTAATGAATTGGTATCTTCGGTACTCTCCTCTGTAGATTTTATTTTTGAGACGGTCCCTAACTCACAATCAAACTCATAGTTTACAACCCCTCAACCAGCTCTCAGGCTCTGGAACATTTCAGATCACTATTACAGAACTAACGTACAGTACTTCAAGGACGTGGCTGAATTTATGTCCAGAGGTGGGATTGAACCGGGTACCTTTGTATTACAAGTCGACAATTCTACCAGTGTGCCAGTATGCCAATACTGCGTAATAGAAGTCGAAAATTCTACCAGTGTGCTAATACTACCTAATAGATTCGATTACAAGCTTATGAAAATGAAAATACGGGCATCTCCTTTAAGGTTGATTTTTACCAGGCTAAAGATTTGTTGTGAGAACCAAAATAAGATATTTCGTTGGTAAAAATTCATGTCACATGATGTTTGATGTTATTTTCTACCAATGGAATGCCTTCTATTGGCAAGCTCTCGCAGCGAATTTTTGGTTTACCGTTATACAGACTAGATCGTATAAAGCGATATAAAGAAGCGTCCTACTTGAAGAAGCACCCATTCTAAGAGCAAACATTTCTAGGAATATTTAATAAGAACACCGGTGCTTATTTTTTTATTTATTTTTTAAATCATTCTCCCCCCCTCAATACCAGTGCCACCCTCTCAATACCGATGCCACCCTCTCAATACCGATGCCACTACTAGGAGAGGAGGTACTTGGGCTCTTTTCAGATTTTATTCTTCCTCGTTAATTTACGACCCCTCAACCAACTCTAAGGCCCTGAAACATGACAGACCACAATTACAGGGCTAAATTTCTTGTTACCATTGAATTTAGCCCACACCTCTCAAACGAGCAAATAATCTCTACGGAGGAGGGATAATTGAACATTGCTTCAGGCTTTCTAGCCCAAGGCAATGCTAAAAACTACTCCTCCGCAGTGGTTATTTGTTGCAATACTTATTCAATGCATATCATCGGGTTAAAATAACTGCTGGTCATCACTGTGGAGGAGAGATTTTTCCGAGTAAATTCAGCCAATGTTACTGAAAATAATTTGAAAAAAGATCTCCACAGCAATAACCGGCGTTTATTTAAAACCCTGTAACTACTGTTTCTATTTTAGGTACTATATGAGCAAAAAAGAAAATATTGACGCATTACCAAAAGCTTATCCTCTAGTATATTTATTATCTGCATTTATACCGAATGTCATGCAATTACTAACCCAACAAAACACCCACTAGGATTTCCTTTCTTGGTTTCCAAAAGGCAGAAGATTCTGTGCGAAAACCAAAAGAAAGCATTCCATAGATAGAAATCATGGGAGTGGGGTGTTTGTTTTTGTCTTTCGCATAGATTTTCCACCAAATGAAAATCCACATTTACTTAAACAAGTGTTGTTCAAAGGTACGAAGTTAATTCTATTGAAAAATTAAGGGCCCAAATGATTTGAATAATAGATTTTTTGATAGACTTAAACAGCTCTCTGAATTCACGTCCGCAATCCCCTGTGGAGGAGCATCTTTGGAAACTAATTTGCAGCCTGTTGGCTGCAAATTAGCCTCCAATGATGGTCCTCCACAGTGGAATGCCGTTGTGAATTCAGAGGCTTGCTTAAAGAAACTAAATTTGATCAAATTCAATGGCACAGCGTGAAAGCCTACCAAATACGGTCCCGTATTTCTTCGTATTTAGAGTGTGTATTGCCATATATGGCAATACACAGTCCGAATATGGAGAAATACGGGACCGTGTAGCTGTGGAACATTTCTACGTAATACACTTTTGATCAACCAAGGAAGTTGTTGGATTAACATTCCCATTATTTGATTATACAAGTTATAATATATTCCCTGTCAACACACGACGTCGTAACAATGTGAAGTCGTCGTTTTGTTGCTATGACGTTGTTATGAGGTTTTTACTATTATCATTTTTTATTATTTTTTTTAACTATTTTAACAGAGAAGAATTAGATTGGAAATTGAAATCCGATTGACAAGTAGACCACCCAGTGGGTAAAAACTTGTCTTTTCTCCGGACTTTGAACAGGTTTTGTCCACTGGGCATTTTAAATACAATCGTTTAGCATAAGTGCCACTTCATAAAAAATTAAATATGCTGACAATCAGCATAAAAATAACCGAAGTTGGCTTACCTTTATATACCACGCGACTTATGCTGGATGATTATCTTCAAATAACCGAATATAGTATTGTTGTTTTCGTTTGTTATTTCTTGCCATTTTGATTGGTTCTCCGTAAGAAAGCAACAAATCATTTTACGTATATTTGAAATTTTCTTTAAATTTTAAAATTAAGCTAATTTAACACATACCTCGGACAGTTAGCCCAATTGGGCAAAAACTTGTTCAGTGTCCGGGGTAAAGATGCTAAAACAACGTTGTTCTTGCGTCTTTACTGCAGAACTTGAACATATTTTTGCCCACTGGGCAGCTTCGCTTTGTTTCTAGTGATTAATTCCTTCACAAGGTATTAACTAGTCATGTATTGCCTTGTTACTATAATGGCATCCTCTGATATATCAGAAGTATCAGCAGAGAAGAACGCCAAGTCAATGATCTTGCTCAATTTGATTGGTTTCTTTATACCAAGTAACCAATCAAATTGCAAGCTATACCGAAATAACCAATCAAATTGCAAGCTCATTAAATGTAAGAATTATATGATTTCTTGAAATCTTTTTCTATAGGACACATATGTGGTTTTTATTTATTTATATTATACTCGGTAAAGATGGGTAAATAATCACTCTAGAGGAGGGATTTTTAAGCATAGCCTCAGGACTTTAGCTTACCCTGGTTAGAACAACGTCTTCAACGTTGTTCTAGCGTCTTTACCGTGGACTTTGAGCAAGTTTTTCTCATTGGAAATAGTATGTCAACAATCTGCAATAGAGAGTTCTACATATGGTATGTCAAAAATTTAATATCAGAGAAGGTCCATTTTCACAACCTCGTTCCCAGGGCTTCTTCTCTCCGTTAAACGTCAAGAGTTCGTATGACCTTAAAAAGCCTGGGTGATAGGTTGCTTCTAAGTTCGTATGACCTTAAAAGTCCTGGGCGATAGGTTGCTTCTAAGTTCGTATGTTCTTAAAAAACATGAAACTGTTGCGTTGGTTAACAAATATTCTATTTGATTAAAGGCCGTTTTCCACTTCAGAAAATTATCCGCGGAACGGAAAAATGCGCACGCATAGAAAGAAATTATAGACATTCCATTGTTAGAAATTGACGTCACATATGAAGTGAAAAACAGCCTTAAGATCTCATATCTAACTAATTTATAGTATTATTGACAATTTTTAGATTGATTTATTGCCATGCGTGTGCCCGATTTTTTTTTTAATATTTCGGGATATTTATGTGATTAACATTTTCATAGTACACTTTGAAAAATTATTATTATCATATTTCTTAGTGGACACAAAGTCCGCAGTATGGTAATATACGGGATTGTATTCGGTAAGACTTACATGATGTTATCATTTATATATGGTGACACGCAATACTTTGTATATATTGAACAAGTAACTAAAATGTAGATTTTGTCTCGATTTTTAATGTATGTATATTGACTCGATTATTATTTATACTATTATTTATTCATAATGTACATATCTATGAGATGATAGATGATAACAGAAATGTTAATATAACCTCGCTGTTTTTCATAGTCACAAGAATTCTAACTATTCTGACAACAGACTATCGCGCGCGCACAGTTTTGTGCTAGCTTAGATTTTGTCTCTCCCAACTTACTACTGCTAAAGGCTTTTAGTTTTTCAAGTAGGCACACGGTTGTTTCAACGTTAATTCGATGTCGTGTGCCGGCAGGGTATATACCTAGGAGCATAAATTTGTTCAAAGTTAGCAGTAGAGACGCTAGAACAACGTTATTAGAGTCTTTACTGCGGACTTTGAACAGGTTTTTGTGCACTGGGTAACCATTACCAGCGCTACAAGTAACCCAGTGGGCATAGACTTGTTCAAAGTTCGCAGCAATGAAGCTAAAACAACGTTCTTAATGTTGTTCTAGCGTCTTTACTGCGGACTTTGAGCAAGTTTTTGCCTACTAGGAAACCTCATATAAAATGGGATTGGTTTCCTTGGAAGGAGTAATACAATAATTAGAACACAACATTGAACTCTCCTTCGCAGGTTTCATTTTAGGTCCTATTCGTAGCAAGAAAGGCTATACCGAATGCGGTTCGGCATGTATCCGAATACGGTCCGGTATATATCCGTATGCGGACTGTGTTTTGAAATATGCAGTGTTTGAAATAAGAGGAAATAATCACTGGGGAGTAGAGATTTTTGAACATGGCTTCAAGCTTTACACTGGAGTTGTGCTAAAAAATTCTTTCTTGTAATATATTTATATATAGTAAAAAAATAATTTAGTTCGTGAATAATTACTACTGATTATGATGTTCGATGTGTTCATTTATTGCGAATTTCTTTTCAAATGGGTACCACGGATCATAGATATACGTATATCTATGCACGGATGCACATAATCTGCTGATTTGATTAGGCTAAATGATACCTTCGTCTTTACCGCGTAATAACCTGCGAGTAGTCGATTTTAGTTTTGTCAGCAAGTAATTCAGCAAGGCGAGAGTAGAAACGGGATGTTTCTCTACTCATTCCACCATTCGTACTAAATATTATTGGAGTATAACGTACCATGTACTATTTCTAGAATTCTGTTGTTATATTTTTTTTCTTGTCGTTTTCCATGGATTTAAAGATTGTTGAGAGGCTTAGGCGTTGATAACTACGGACGATTGGGTTGAAAACCCTTACATTGACAAATGCCTTTTGTTGTCTTTGCCAAAAACCTCCTCATGCTGATATTGGATCTTGCGTCATCAGTCTTAATTGCACCATGAGATCTTTGAGATAAGAGGGCCAATTTCTAGCCTGGTGATGCTTATAAAGTGATCCTTATAAAACTATACGTCGCAAAACCTTGTTCAAAGTCAGCAGTAACGCTTCAAACTTCTTTACTGCAGACTTTGAAAAAGTTTTTGTTTTGATGTTGTTTCAACGCTAATCCGATGTGACTGTAGGATATGTACTGTTGTTATACACAAAAACATGTTCAAAGTCAGCAGTAAATACGCTGGAACACGTTGTTTGAAGCGTTACTGCTGACTTTGAACAAGGTTTTGCGACGTATAGTTTTATGAGGATCACTTTATAATTATAAGCATCACTAGGTTGAAAATTGGCCTTCTTATCTTAAAGATCTCAGAAAATATATAAAGTTTTACCAAACTCGTTCCCAGCGCTTCTTGTCTCATTGATTTTTTTCAGATGTATAGCTATATGTGTAAAAAAAAGGTCATGTCCCAAAATGTTGATTAAACATGTTTAATTCGGGGGAAGGGGGCGATTTAAAATTAAGCATCACTGAGCCTTTTGATGCTTATAGAAAAAAACGTGTAACAAACCGATATGACCAACGTATATCTTCATGCTATCTACTTTATTTGTAAAAAAGAATTGGATAAAAGATTGATTTGGGAAAAATATTTGTCGGGTTAAATTTAGTTACCGAAAATTCAGTCAAGCTTGACTTCAGACGAGCTTGAAAATCCAGTCACTTTTCTCTGACTTTTAGTAGATTTTGTTAAAACAAGGACGTTCTAACCTTTTACTTTAGCTTTAGGAAAATTTTCCTTGCCGGTACGTGACGTTATTTCAACGTAAAAATGACGTTATTTTGACGTTCGGACGTGTACATATACAATTTTCTTTTACTATGTTCAAGCATAAATCTTGAAATTACGCGGGAAAGGCAAAAGAAGATGGGTAAGATAATAATAAGATAATAAAATAATTGGTAGGAATTGACATTACACGGTAGCTCTGTGTGTAATTAAAACTTTTACAACTGAAAATATACAAAAGGAGCAAAATTATGACTCGTTTCCTTACACACGGGTGATCGCTTTCGTGAGTTACAACATAGTCATCTTGTGACTATGGTTATAATCAGTAACTTTACTGCAGTATCTAAACCCGTAGTTTTTTATTAATAACTGTTCTTTGATAAATAGAAGGAGGAGAGTGTTGATTAATTAATATAGTTTCTTTGAGAATTAAATACCAGAACAATGAATAAAGATCTTCCCAATCAGCAAGAACTTGTTCAAAGTCAGCAATAAAGACACCAGAATAACGTCGAAGACGTTGTTTTATCGTTTTTACTGCGGACTTTGAACAAGTTTTTGCCAACTGGGTTAATTCTATAATTATCTATTATTATAAGTTTATAAGTCATAATAAAGTTTAACAGTGCATGCGAAACTTGTGCGTTAGGTTTATACGCTTTACTCGTTCAAATGTAACCAAATACATTGGAGTAATGTTTCTCGTGTACTTTGTTAGTTAAAATAATCACATGTCACTACGTCATCGACAAAAAAACGGTCCTATAACAACTCATCCTGATTATGAAATTGACGATATAAACAAGTTAGTCGGCGAACGTAACGAACAACCTATTGACGAAAAAAGTAAGAAGATGGCACAACCAGAATCAGATTCCCCATCTTTACAAGTAAAACGTAAAACAGATTTCCCGTCGTTAGAAGACTATGAGATGCAGGATGAAGAAATGAATTTACTAGATGATCATGAATACGAAGCAAAAAAAGAAAGTATATATACAAATAATCGAGCAATTTTCCTTCTTCAGTCAACTTTATTGGGGTTATCTTACGCTATGATTTGGCCTACGGTGTGGACGTACATACGAGATGAATTTTCTTTGAAAATTCATTATGCTCAATTATTTTATGGTGTGACCTACGTTGCGTATCCAATTGCTTCGATGATATCAGCGCATGCTGTCGAGAAGGTTCAAATTAATACCAAGTCTATGATTTTGATATTAAATTTATTTGAAATTGTTGGTAGTCTTGTTTATACGCTGAGTTATTCGCCAGTTTTACCACTGATTGGTCGATTTATATCTGGTTTAGGTGACGCGTTTTATGTCGTGCTTATGAAAGACATGAGAAATAAATATGGGAACGCTTTGAACGAGAGAATGACCATCGAATGTTTGGCTGCTTTTATAATTGGTGTCATCATCGCACCCGGGGTCAACATAATATCAACGCATATGCATTTTACGCTGGGCACATGGGTTTTGAATGATAATAATTATCCAGGGTTAACAATGGCTGTCCTATTTTTATTGATGGAAGTGATAATACTGTTTTTTTTGAAAGACGATGCATGCGATATGGAAGGGAGCGCTACTATTACCAAAACAGAATCTCGATTCGTTGATGCTGGAAATGTAATCCGACATTCGACATACAAAACGCTGTTAATAACAACATCATCATTTTTTTACACGTATATTGTCGCGGCGTTTGAATTGTCGATACCGTTAATCCTATACGAGGTCATACAAACAAACAGTGTTGGAGCTATGTTATTATACGCTGTCATTGGAACATTATACGCAATGTTATTGATGATGACAATGACTGTATCATTTGATCACCAACTGGAAACATTTCTTGGAGTTTCGCTCGTGGCTCAGGTAGCAGGTCTGTTTGCATTGATATATTTTCAAGGAATGTATTCACCTACGGTTTCATCAATCATCTGCATGATCCTGATTGTCTTATGCTTGACAACAATGTGGTCTAATGATGATGTGTTGTATATAAACTACGTGCAAACATTCATTCCACCGAATGCAAGAGAAGATACGCATAATTTACGTAAATTCGTCTCAAAATTCGCTTTTGGTATTGCCGGGTTTACAGTACCATTTTGGTTTTCAAAAGCGGTGTATTTTGTTTCACCAATTTTAATATTTTTGGTCGCAATTTTGTTCGTAGTATTCGTTGTTATTAGGATTTCAGAAAAATATCGAAAAGTATAGCAAGATAAAGGAAATTTAAATGATAGTACGTAGTGTAGCTACTTATCTGCAACGATCACTTATCTGTCACTTTAGCCACATCTCTGCAGGCATGCGACGTCGGGCCAACGTTAAAACAACATTAAAAAGACGTCGTTTTCCCGTTGTATTGACGTTGATGCAACGTCGTTTTTCTACAGGGATTTAACCTGCTACTTTAGGGGTACTAATCTTCGCTGGTATTTATTTTCGCGAGCAATTTTATTTTTTACATTTCGCGGGTATTTATTTTCGTAAATCAGCCATTTTAAAACATTTCAAGGGTATTTAATTTCGCAAATGACCGATTTTCGCGGGTATGCCACAGGAGATATGAAATTAGAGACCAAACTAAACTTGTTACAGTTGTTAAAACATATCAGCCATGTTTATCGTCAAGTTTGCCAAATTCATCGAACGCGGTACCATCTTCAATTGGTGTCCATTCACATTTCTAGGTGGGTCCGTTCTTATTATTGATATTTATTATTTATTTTCGTGAATGACCATTTCCAGTGGGCAAAAACTTGTTCAAAGTCCGTAGTAAAGACGCTAGTACAACGTCTAACGTGTCTTTACTGCTGACTTTGAACAAGTTTTTGCCCATTGGGTTATTTATATTTTTTGTTGGTATTTATTTTTACGAATGAGCGATTTAAATTATTTCGCGGGTATTTAATTTCGCGAAAATGGTCATATTACGCGAAAATCGCCAAATATGTCGATGTCGGATCAACGTAGCGGCGACAAGTCACTTGGACCATCGTCTCAACAACGATCTGACGTCGTGTAACTTGTGATAAATCTTCCTAAACCCACCTCAGCGACTTTTAACGTCGTACCCAGGGCTTCTTGAATTTTTGAAAAACGGAAAGCTCTTTCCGTTTTTCAAAAAAGTCGAACCTGGGTACGAAGTTGAGCGACATTTAAATTTCTTGGGATCTTTTTCGAGATTTTTATGATTCGACAAAATATTTAAAGTTAAAAAAAGAGACTGTGGACAACATCAACACATTATTTCATGTATGTTCTATTTCCAGTGTGGATGGCATGGTTGACATAGCTTTCCACCCACACGTGGTCGGTACATATACAACACTATACTATCTATAACAATTCACATTCCATATACCGAGTGGGTAATGACTTGTTCAAAGTTCAACGTTCTTCTAACGTCTTTACTGCGGACTTTGAACATGTTTTTGCCTACTGTGGTATGACGAGATATTCGGGACTCTAAATGGTTTCTTCTTTTAAATAAACCAATCAGTGACCAGATATTGTTGATATCACCCTTCTTCTGCAAATTATTTGGGTTTTAGTTTATTATTTATGAAAAAGAATTTAGTGTAAAACATTGCTTACAAAATATAGGAAGTATAGCCTATTCGTCTGCTTCTTTTTTTTTGTTTTCTTTTTGTTTTGTTCCTTGGTAAATTATAATTTTCAGTTTTTAATGATCTGCGAAAATATGCGCATTCCTAAGCCCTTTTAGTCTATCCAAGCTATATAGTTTTAAATCCGAGCACCAATTCAGACTAACATCCTCTAGACTCTTTAATAAATCATTTTCGTATGTAGAGATCAAATAGAACACACTGAAAAGTTCTGAGGAGTGAAACGAAAACAATAAGGAGTGGATTATTCACAATGAAGTACATATGCTAGCACAAGCACCACCTTTATAAGCAGCACTAGGCTGATAATTGGGGTCTCATCTTAAAGATTTTAGAAAATACAAAATTTTACAAAAAAGCAGCCAAATGTGCAAAAAGACATCCTAGCTGAGTAAACATGTTTGTTTAGTACATTCATAGAATTCCGGTTCAAAATTAAGCATCCCAGTAGGCAAACACTTGTTCAAAGTCCGCAGTAAAGACGCTTGAACAATGTTGTTCGACGTTGATCTAGGTTCTGTACTGCGGACTTTGAACAAGTTTTTGCCTATTAGGATAAATTTACTTATGCTTATAAAAAAATAAACGTGTATCCTTTAAGTCTCCTTGAGAATCAGCCAGTACATTTTATGCTGATCTTGAGGTGCTAAAGTTCTGACATGGGTTATCTGCAAAACATTTTGCTTCTTAGAAATCTTTCCCTCAATAAAATGCCTGATTCAATTCAGAATACCTACGGAGTTGGCCTTACCCGTGGTAAAGACTTTGTCGATTTCTACAATATTCCTGAAGTTAGAACAGTAGCTTTTGGGAAACATTCCTTTAGATATAATTTGCTTTTGTCTTAGAATGAGATTCATTCGTTGCTTCTGTCTACCAAACTTGATGATTTTCAGGACCTTAATACCGACCTTAAAAAACGCTTACTTGCCGCTTACTAACAATGGAATTTTCCACAATACTCCTGGATAATTATAAATCATGTATTCATACTATATGTTTGTATATTAGTATTGTGAATCATGTATGTCTATCAATATTCTGTCCAAGGGTAACCATCCTTTGTCTTAGCTTCTAGCCCTTAGCTACAAGCAATCACATAAATATTTGAGACAAGGCAAAATTTGATAAAAAGCCTTAAATGTTCGGTAGCAAACCTAAAGACACAAAAAGTTGAATATGTTCCAAGAGCCTGGATCTAGGCTGCTATGAACAGCAGAATTTGTCGAGTTTGCAAAAAGACCCAAGATCCTAAGTCTTAAGTCTACTCGGATAAACCCTTGAGATAAACCTCAAGGGACGTCTAGAGGTCATTTTCCGTATTTACGTTTTACTTGTGGCTTGTATTGCTTGTCGAAATTCGTAAAATGTCTTATAATTTAGGCGATCGGTTGTAGGAGGTAGCTCTTAGTGACTGTTTCCCTTCAGTGGTAAATATACGGTTAAATATTCTAACTTTAATTAAATAGTTAACTTGTAATCTTACTACTGATAAAATGAACTTCTTATCTTATCTACCCAGTTGGTGCACGACTTCGGAACAACGTTGAAACGTCAAAAAGACTCGTCGCGACGGCGTGTCGATTTCGTGTACCTGCGGGGTATTAGCTTGTGTTACACTTTTGCTGTCACGCGAATCTCGTCGCCATCTTTTGTTTTCATCCTTGGATAATAAAATTCGTAGAATAAGGGAAATTCGTCGGCTATATATAAATCAGTGGGCAAGAACTTGTTCAAAGTTTTCGTTGTTGTTCTGGTGTCTTTACTACTGATTGTGAATAGGTTCTTGCTCATTGGAAAGGAAAGATTTACAAAGATAACCGACCTGTTATGATCATTTAATTAATAAAAAATCGACTCTATTTCTATTGGTGTAGATGTCCGTTTTAAACATAGGTGCCTGAAAAATAAATGTCCGGCAAAAAAGGAGAACTTCTGTGATAAAATTTGATCGCATGTGATCGCATATGGGAGCCATTTGGCACATTTAATACGTGAAACTTGGATTTCCACTAAAAACTCGGGTTCTTCATTTCTTCATTTTGGCTAAGTGTATCGTAAATGGACTTTAATGCAGGCTGTTCGGAATAATTTTATAAATAAAGCCCCCGGGCGATACAGCTCTACAGCGTACGCTAACCAAATCACTATCTTTCAAAATAAAAATGGCAAACATTATTTTGCCTTCTTTTTCAGAACAACACCTTATTTTATATGTAAAGCATGTGCGAAGAAAGAAAAGGTACTTCTGTCTCATTTAAGAATAAAAGGACAGACTAAACACAGCTCTTCTTTGGATGACTTGTTAACAAAGATTTTGATGTGGTTGATGAAGTTTGCCTTTATAGTCACAAGTATTTAGGTCCTTTTAAAACTTTCACGTTTTCTCTTTAACCAGAGATGTGAGAGGAGTTTCTGCTTTAGCAAAGAAATATAAAATATATTTTTATGTTTTCTTTTTTAAGTCATTTTTTTCTATATGCACCTTCACCTTCTATATTTTTTTAAAAGAGACGCTTGTTTGTCTAAAATTGTCTGTGCGAGCCGGCTAGCTGAGAAATTGCTGAGAATAGATTTTTAAGCCGATTCGGCTTCTTGTTACATTTACGACCCTATTACCACTAACGAGAATTAAATAAATTGATAATTTCTTCGATGGGCAAAAACTTGTTTAAAGAAAAGTCCGAAGAAAAGATGCTAGAACAACGTTGTTCTGCCATCTTTACTGCGGACTTTGAACAAATGAGGATTACAGTGCTTCAACTCTAAACGTTGAACTTTCATTTCTCTAACTTGTGCTTTATAGCATAGTAGATTAAAACGCCTGTTCTGCAGCCAGCATGATCGGAGGGTGGTGTCAGTTCAAATCGCACCTAGTTACCACTAATGAGGTTTTAAGTACTTAGTTGTATTTTGTGCTCACAAATGAGTTTGTTTCGAAATTATTGAGGCTCTTTATGAAAAAGCGGGGTTTTTTATTTTTGTCCAAATTTTGAATTTTCCCTTGTTTCTGCTTTATGTCAATATTCATTAATTCTAGGATTTCTATTGTTTAAATTTCAAGAGAATGATACAACTTCGTTCCCAGATCTTCTTTCTCCCTTGACTATATTCGAGAGGAGAAGCGTTGAAATCGAGTTTAAAGAATGATGCGCATTTCGTATATGATGTAATTCTTCTCATTTTTTCAAATAATAATTCACAACAGATATCCCTGCAAACACAGGACGTCGTCACCACGTCGTGTGCCCACTTGGTCACGACGTTCAACATTAACTCGACGTCGCGTTCCTGTTGGTTTGTATTCATATATTACAAATTCAAATATATATAATATGTATGTCACCCAGTGGGCAAAAACTTGTTCAAAGTCAGCAATAAAGACGTCGTTCTAGCGTCTTTACTGCGGACTTTGAACATATTTTTGCCCACAGGGCAGTGTCTAAAATAAAAGAAAATAATCACTATGGAGGATCCTGAGTAATATAATCCACCACAGTGACTACTTAGTTTTTTAATTTAAGTGAGGAATGTATATAAAAATTTCTGTAAAAAATAGCATAATTTAACGTTAAAAATACAACTTATAAAAGCTGTCTGACAACCTCATGCTCAGACTTTCTTATCACCTACAAAAGAAGAAAAATTCAAGAAGTCTGGACACGAGGTTTGTAAAATTGTGTATAATTTATATAAAAATATCTCTTTTATAAAACTTTAACATTGTAAAATGGGTAAATACTAAAAACAAGATTATAGCAACTTCGTTCCCAGGCCTTTAAACCTTTTTGAGATAAGGCAAGCCACCGGAAATGAGGTTGGGATGAACTTAATACTTGTATACATAACGCGAACATTGCGGTCACACGAAATATCAAAGGCTTAATGACCCGTGCATGATTGTAAAAAAATCGTAGATAGGAAAAGTTTTCCAAAAGTGTAAAATAAAAAGTTGTAAATTTTCAATTTTTTAAAATTTTCCGCATAAAAAAGCAATTTGATTGTTTTGTTTCTTATTTTTACCAGGGGTAAATTTTTATGAGTGGAAACGAGCCTTGAGATGTTATTATCATTTTATATTTATGTATTAACTCTTTTATAACAGACATGAACTATGGTGTTTCAATATGCAGGGCTAAATCACATTTGCTGAATCATTCTAAAATATCTCTTCTCCACAGTGATGGCCGGCAGTTTTTTTAATCCAAAAAAAAGAAAAAGTTGTTTCTATGACAACGGAAAATATAAAATTTTGCGCTTGTTTGTACTAGCGTCTTTACTGCTGACTTTGAACAAATTTTTGCCCACTAGGCTGAATTAAAATTCTTAAATAATAATTAATGAATATTACTGAAAGTTAAAAAATATATAATAAATTTTCATAAAGTGCTGAGTCAGCAAGTCAAACAATTTATAGAACGTTCTTTGCAGTGGGTAGTCAGGATCAACGTTGATCCGGCGTTGTGTGCCTGTAGGCATAGCCTGTTCCACAAATTCGACGTCTGGCGGAAGCGCTGGCGAAGTACACCTTTTTTTGCCGCGGGGAGAGTCTGCGGAACAGGCTAGTAGATATAGATTAATTATATTATAAAATATTTCCGGCACATGACGTTGGAACGTCGCAACGATGCTGTGATGTTGTCGTGTATCCACTGGGTAATTTCTTGCGGTTTGTGTATTAAATTCAGCAAAGGAAAATACGTTACTTATTTATCTCAACTGACGCATTTCGAATCCTGCAGGCACACGACGTCGGACCAACGTCGAAAGAGCGTCGTTTAGACGTTTACCCGACAACGAGTGATCACTGGGTAGTCCGGAGTATCCTGACTAATATTATCCTGCACGATCAGACGGATTTCTACTAGGCGAATTCGTTCGCGCGAATTCTATATGAAGTCATCATATTGGTTGATAGCGATGTCACATAACAGGTGGCGTTACTTTCATTCAATTAATGTAGCTAATGGCTTCATTCAGAATTCGTGCGAACGATCACTATGGAGGATCCTGAGTAATATGATCCACCACAGTGACTACTTAGTTTTTTAATTTAAGTGAGGAATGTATATAAAAATTTCTGTAAAAAATAGCATAATTTAACGTTAAAAATACAACTTATAAAAGCTGTCTGACAACCTCATGCTCAGACTTTCTTATCACTTACAAGAGAAGAAAAATTCAAGAAGTCTGGACACGAGGTTTGTAAAATTGTGTATAATTTATATAAAAATATCTCTTATAAAACTTTAACATTGTAAAATGGGTAAATACTAAAAACTAGATTATAGCAACTTCGTTACCAGGCCTTTAAACCTTCATTCAGAATTCGTGCGAACGTAATTCGCCTAGTAGAAATCCTCCTCTAGTATCATTTAAACCTTTCTATCTTCTTTAGAAATATTTAGTGCCATAGATACTCCAGACTACGTAATTTGGGGCAAATGAGACACTTTCTATAGGAGAGGATCATAACCCCTACGCTATTAAACGCATTGAAGAATTAAGCAGAACGTCACACTTTAGACTAGCCTAGCCAGCCAATACCTGTTTAAAGTCAGCAAAATAATGTTAGAACAACGATCAAGAATGTTGTTCTAATGTTATTTTGCTGACTTTGAACAGGTTTTTGCCGGCTAAAAATTATCTTGATCATAGCAAGATGACTACTACTGGAATCTAGAATTAAAAATAACTGTAAAATGTTCATAGATCAAAACATTAGCTTTTAAAGACCATACGAACCCCATAAACCATAGGTGGTCATACGGGAAATATAAGTAAACAAAGTCAAGTGTGTAATTGAGTTCGCATGGTCTTTAAAATTTAAAATTTTGAACCAACTAACTCCTTCGACTGAGATATTACTTGTGTCGTACAATTACTTAACTCCATATATACGAAGTTAAACCTTGTGATGTTATATCTTGTTGGCCCTTATTCCGCCGGCCCTTATAAGCATTATTTTGTCATTTGGCGTTAAAGGGCCGGTGTAAAAAGGACTAGTGTTAAACAGGCCTATCCCAGCTGGCAAAAACCTGTTCAAAGTCAGCAAAATAACATTAGAACAACGTTCTTTGAACGTTGTTTTAACGTTATTTTGCTGACTTTGAACAGGTTTTTGCCGGCTGGGGTTGCTGAAACATAAACGGTTGACATGATTTAGCTGTAAGGTAGTTACGCTTGAAACAATACACGTCAATCCTGTTAATTGCAGAATCGATGTGTAGAAGGGATTCAAAAACAGATTACAATGGGTAAAAATTTGTTCACAGTAAAGTCAAATGTTTTGAAGTTTTTGTTCGCTGAAATGTTAGGCGAAATAAAGTGAACACAACAAAGTGAGAACTGTATCGTAAAGGCGGTTATTCGCAAGAATTCTAAATAAAGCCATTGTATTGGTTAAAAGTGACGTAGGTGATGTCGCTTTTAACCAATGCATTGGCTGCATTTAGAATTCGCTGGAAATGCACTTCAAAATACTACCGAGAGATTGCACAGCATGAAAGACTGTTTAGTACGTCCTCGTATATCTCCATATATAGCAATACACAGACCAGAAACATATATACAGGTGTGTATTTCACATTGTGCAGTGTATAGCCATTAATAGTCGATATGCAAAGATACTCGGACCCATTCCCAGGTTTTTATGGGCACCCCTTCCCCTTAAATGAACATATATAATCAACATTTTCAGACATGCTCTTTTTGCGCACATGGGCTTTTGTAAAATATTGTATTTTCTGAGATCTTTAAAATAAGAGGGCGTTTTTGTTTATAAGCATCACTAGACTCAATATTGTCAGTCCAGTGATGCTTATAAAGGTGATGCTTATAAACAAAAACGTGTATAATCCAGCTCTCTCAATTGTGCCATAGTCACAAGAAACTGACCACGATTGTGCTATATTAGACAATCGGATCTCTCGGACGTGTCGTGTAACAGGTATACTTCTGAATAGCTAAATACCGTAATATTTTTATTAACGGCTCCTTGCTCCATCGAACCAAAACAAAGTTCCACACCTTCAATGGGACCTTTTAGTCAGCATCACTGAAACTATATTTGATCCCAACCGACACGTGACATTTTTTTAATATAAAAAAAGTTGGTCAGCGTATTTTTTACGTTGGAAATTCGTCACGGGCCGGCAGGGATAGATGCCACACCGACCTAGAATTTTTTTATTGTCAATTACCATAGCAACCGTTGGTTAGATAAAAATCCGTCTGTTCATATCACGCATATAACTTAGATAAACATACTGACATATGGGCTTTTGGAGTGTGTTTTAGGTTCTAGTTGCTATGGACCCTGTACCCCCAATTAGTCAGCATTTTTGAAAAAATAATATTTTTTAACTTTTTATAAGAATACTTTCGACCTTTAAAATAATTAAAACGCTTATCAATGGTTGGTGGGTCCATCATAGGAAAAAGCCCCAAATTTGGACGATTACAAAGAATGAGATTAAGTCGTGGTAAATGCGACATACAAATACCAGCAGATGCCATGTACCCTAATTACCATGTCCATACTAAACATGCTGATGGTTAATTTACTGGAATTAGGGATATGGTAACGCATGGGTATTTGTTAGGAATGATTTACTGATAAGCTATCGTCACACTTTTCCCGCATAACGAAAAAAATATAATCTAACACCAAAAATATACGATATATCTAAGTAGATACTTCGCCGACACATGACGTCGAAACAACGGCAAAACGACGTCGCGACATTGTTTTGATGACGTGTACCTATTGGGTAGGATCACGTCCATAGTGAAGCAACGTTTAATCAAATTGAGGATGTTATTCAAACGTCAGATAACCGCGTCAATCATTCAATTAGGCTTGATTTAACCATTCGAAATGTTTAAATTGTCATGTTATTGTGTTCCGTCAAAAACACTCGCGTGTTCCGTTAAATACGCTATCGTGTAACGCTTAAATTGCGTTATGAAAGTGTCAGACATTTTTCGTCAAAAACAAGGAAATGATTGTTTCCGATTTAAAGTGAGAGAATTGTAATTCAAATTTTTGCATGAAATATTTTTTTAAAACAGAAAAACGAAGATTGTCATGTCATGGCAAGATTGCATGAAAATATAAAGAACATCTACATGCACGAAAATAGTCGGTTAAAAGTTTAAGTTTTATCGTGCGATATTTTCGTTTGCGTGTAATCTTTACTCATATTGAAAATTGTTACAACCTCGACCCAGTATTTTTATTATTATATAGTTTTCATTTGTTTCACTGTGGAACATCGCAGCGTTACTTGTGTATTTATCAGTTGTCCAGTAGACAAAAACTTGTTCAAAGTTCACAGTAAAGACGCTAGAACAACGTTTTTGAACGTTGTTCTAGCGTCTTTACTGCGAACTTTGAACAAACTTTTGGTTGTTTGGTCTAGTGGACACATTGTGATCCTACAAAATAATATCGATCTTTAATAAGTGCAAACAATTGTTTGTTCCGGTCGTTTGACCACGAATTTATGGCTGTGTATAATTTAATTATTATATAAACATGACCATGGTAACAAGCATTAATGCTTTGTTGCGAGTTGTACATGGATCCCGTCCTTTTGTTCGTTTATCCCAATTTTTAGTTTCCTTCGATACAATACGTGACAGAAGTCATATACTGTAGTGTTAGAAGCATGTATTTAGAGAATAAAAGAATTACAGACACGGACGTTATTCCAAAACCCTTTTAGTTGATTGGATTGTTCGTTACGGAGAAAAACCCTTAAAATGCAAGATTAAGTCCACGGTAAACATGGAAGAACGTTGAAAACGTTGTTATAGCATCTTTACTGCATACTTTGAAAAGGGTTTTTCGCACTGGGCAGCACTCTTCTGAAAGAAGTCAAATTTGTTAGCAATAAATAATAATGGAGAAGGGTGTAATGTCAATGAGCCTACGTTTGATTGGTTACTTCGGTATGAAGGATTTTCAAGATCGGTTTTGAGATGATTCCATAGACTTACTTTACATTCGCAATAACGGAAAGCACTTTGCGTTTTTTAAAAAAGTCAAGAAGCCCTGGGCACGAAGTTGAATATTGCACACGTTAAACGACGTCAGAATTAACGTTAAATCCAAAGCGTTCTGATTCACAGTCTGTCCATATAATATATTTTAGTAGCTAGGACCCAGGCTAAACTTATATTGCGTGACGTGATAACAAAGGGGTCTCTTTTCTTGTTTTTGTATGTACGATCAATTATTCAATGGATCATCTACTTTAAAAGTTCTCTTCACATGCTATGCGAATAAGCGCATTAGTTAAATGCGCACGCAACTTTTCATTCTTGTTTTTAACCCAGGGTCATTTCTACCTGTTTTTTAAGAAGCCTCCGAGAACACGAAATGGGGATCGCATCGGGTTATCATAATTCTACACGAATAAATAACGATATAAAGATACCACACACGAATTAGTTCATGCTTAGAGATGTGTCGCGTCTTTGTATTTTTTTTAAAGTTTCAATTCACTATAGACATATTCACAAATACGATAGGTGTTGGCTGTTCAATGCAATAACTTCCTTTTTATGCAGTCACTGCATAAAAAGAAGGTTATTGCATTGCAATAAGGTTCTATTTTGAGCAGCCAACGTTTTCAAATATTTGTGAATATTAGATCTCTTTCCTAACAAGCACATGGGAACGACAAAATAATGCCAAACGTACATTCTTGCTTCATGTTCATCTTGCGACATTAAGGGCGCGTGTTCACTAGTTGAACGACTCTTGAACGAATCTACAAGCAAACACATAAATAATGAGATATTTCATGAATTTTGGTTAGTAATACACACCACAAGTAGATTTCAAATATGGAAAACGACGGAGATTTATCTCAGAGATTTATCGAGAAGGTCTTTATGCTGTCTACTACCCAGGCTCTTGAAACATATTCAATTTATTGTGTCTTTTGTCTTGCTACCTAAAATGCAAGGTTTTTTATCTAATTAGAAATTCGGAATTTTTGCTCGAATTTTACATTGTCTCAAATATTTATGTGAGTGCTTGTAGACTCTTGTCCATTATCAAAGTAAAATTTCTGTAATATTTTCTACTGTAATCTACTATAGATTTCTATTTATTTCTATTTATTTCTATTTATTTCTATTTATTTCTATTTATTTCTATTTATTTCTATTTATTTCTATTTATTTATATTTATTTATATTTATTTATATTTATTTCTATTTATTTATATTTATTTATATTTATTTATATTTATTTATATTTATTTATATTTATTTATATTTATTTATATTTATTTATATTTACAAGGACGGACGAATGGCTTTTGTAGAGAATTTGAACTCAAATGAGGCATCTTTGGCAATTGATGTTCTTGCTCTTTTTCTCATTCTGCGTAGCAAATTAGTGTTCTTTGAGGGATTTACGTACACATCTTTGAGGGCATTACGTACACATCATCGATGTAATCTCTAAGGACCCAAGTTCCTTCTAACAAACACTCGTCATTATATACGTCCCCATCCGTGCCCAGAAAAAAGAAGAACTAGTATAACCTTGGGCTTGGAAAGTCGAAAGTTTACGGTACAATATACTTGTGTGCATATATAATTTTGATAACACTCAATAGACCTATTGACAAATACATGAAAACGAGGCGTTGGCTACTTAAAGTAGAAATTGTTGCAATGCAACAACTTTCTTTTTTTGTTGATACTGTCTATAAGCGGATTATTTTCGCTAACTTTATCTTTGTGGATCTTTTAGCATCAACCTCGATCACAGCGCTTCTTCTCTCTTTTTATGTGAAGACGTTCTCACAAATTTAAACGTCAAGAGAGAAGCCCTAAGATCGAGGTTGTTTTAGCATATGTTACAAAAAAAGATAACGTTTTGAAATGAGTTTTAAAATCAGATGTTTTTTAAACGTGACAAATTGACCCCCTCTGTAGTTTCTTTTTAAATAACTTATTTTCTATCAATTCTATGCTCTTAAAACTTGGCGACTTTAGTTTACATAGCCTACCATTTCGACCTTTTGCTTTCTACTCTCGAACGGCTGAGCGAAGGGATATAAATGTAGGCTATATTTACCTTATTTGTATTGAAGTTGGAGTGACACTCATTTTTACACACCCAAAATTAGAGATACTCGCTCTGCTTTAAATTCGCGGACATCCAGGCTCTTTTCTTGTCGAAAATCAATAAAACCGTTTATTCTGAAATAATGCAATAATATAATAAGTGACAATTAAATAGTGTCCGGGGGCAATTCCGGCATGCTCTTTTGTTACAAAATAGTGAGAGGAAACATATATTTAAAAATATATATAAATATGGAAATACAGCTACAACCGATCGCATAAATTATAAGACATTTTACGAATTTCAACAAGCAATACAAGCCACAAGTAAAACGTAGATACGGAAAATGACCACTAGACGTCCCTTGAGGTTCACCTCAGAGGTTTATTCGAGTAGACTTAAGACTCAGGGTTTAGGATCTTGGGTCTTTTTGCAAACTCGACAAATTCTACTGTTCATAGCAGCCTAGTACCCAGGCTCTTTGAACATATTCGATTTTTTTTGGTTTGCTACCGAAAATTTATGGCTTTTTATCTGGAAATTCGGAATTTTTGCTTGAATTTTACCTTGTCTCAAATATTTATGTGATTGCTTGTAGAATACTGTTGATGAATTTTGAAAGATAATAATATCAATAATAATAATAGTAAATTGAACTAATCGAAATCAATGTTTAATTTCGATTCCTTTGTCACCAGGCTTATATCGATATCTGTTAAAGGTTGTTTTGACCACAGCGATCTGGAACCTCTTAGACATAATAGACAAGATCTAATTAGGTGGAGTTTGATTTTGTCTGCGTGAAATCTAATCCTACAAGAAATTCAATTCAAGGTATCTATTTGAAGCATTTCTTGAAATTTTCACGACAATATCAGAATGATGTCGTATTCTATTGGCCATTTCTTAAAACTACCTAAATAAATTCTTAAATATTTTTTTACGTTTTTGGCTTTTTAGCAAGGGATAAATAGACGAAACCTAGTGGAAATTGCTCTGTTAATATCGAATAATGCTTAAAGGTACAAAATCACTCTCAGATTTTTTTTTCAATTTTTTTCTTCTATAGTCAAGATGAAAGTTCATATTGCTGAGAACATATTCTGAAGATTTGACTCC
>JAULBZ010000639.1:0-28303 GCA_032360805.1 Neoturris breviconis
AAAATTATTGAATTTTACTTTTTTAAAAGCTGCTAAGATATCTGCTTTTGGTAACGAATTTTGGAGATGGCTCTTAATATCAGTAAAAAAGTGACATCAACCATTTATGTTGCTCAAAATCACAATTCTCCTCCAAGGAAATTTATCCTCCTTTAAAATAAATCTCCCACTCAAGGAGAGCAAATTTTGTCATTCCCCTAAGCAGGCAAATCTCGTTATGGCACTCTCCTCCACATGTATATAAAAATCTAAAAACAACTGTGATGCAGAATCAAATAAAATTTAAACAGCAATATCTGTAATGTGCGTGCAGAGACTCATTTTTACTTTCGTTCGTTATGTTTCTCCATACAGTTTGTTTAATTTGACTTCCTTATTGACAAGTATATCAGAAGTATTGAACAGCAACCATAACTGTTCATTTGTTCATTCACTTGCTCGCTATGGCGTGAATCTGATATCTGCTCTGCCAGGTGTGAAAGTCTTTCCACCCAGTGAACATGCAGAAACTGTGTGATTTAAAGAAATCTCTCACTTTGCCATTTGTTCTGTTCAACTTTTAGTCATACACTAAATCCATAAGGTTTGTAAATGAAGAGGAAAAAGAAAGAACAGAAAAATAAAAATAAAAAAAACAAAATCAATGTATTTACAACACATATCCAACAATTCCATAACAAAATAATATACCTGCAATAAGCAATGCCACTATCAGCTCCAAATTTAACAACTGGTTGATCCCAAGCTAATACAAAATGTAAATCTTGCTTGCAACCTTCTTTAACTGTTGTCTTAGCAACAACAGCTGCAGCCAATGTTTGTCCTGGAAACGTTTTCCTATTCATAGGGTCACCTATATAATAATCACAGAAATGATCTTGAAAGAAGCACACCAAATAATGTACTTCAAATGCATATGCCAGGAGCAAACCATTTAAATACAAAAGCATAGCAACTAACATTTCATTGACAAGAATATATAATAACTTCAATGCAATATTGATCGTAAAATTGTTGGTGGGAGCATTAAATATTTTTTGAACACGTAAAACCATTTTGAACAACAACATCAAACAATGTTGGATGAACATGCAATACAAATCAAGCATGAATATAACTGTCAGACATCGTGTTTTTTGAGTATAGTGCTCAGCTTTAAAGCTTAAAAGCTGAACACTATACTCAAAAAACACTCCTTCACAGGTGACAAACAATTAAACAATTAAATCAAGCAGAAATTTCTTCCTTTTTTATATACATAATTATGCATGTATACAAAATATCAAAATCATACAGCGTTTCAAATAATGGATAATTAAATAAACTTGAAAATAACTGCCGGATATCACCTGTGGAGGAGTGTAAAAAAAACTCTACGTATACAAAATTTTCACTGTATAGTGTCTAAATATTTCTCATTTAATTATCTTTAAAATGTAAACCATACCTATCTTGTTACTAAGTGTACCATCATCAAGCAAATCCTCCCAAATTTTACGACATGGAGATTTTGGATCAAATGCTACTTTAGTACTGACTGCAACAATGTCTTTAGAATTCTATAAATAGATAAATCTCCTTAGATTTGCTGTAGTGCAGACTCGCACTTAAAATAAGAACAAAGAATCAACGTAGAGGAGTGATTTTTAAGCATAGCTTCAGACTACATAATGCATATAATTAAGGCAAAGTTTGACTGTCTAATATTTTGCTTTCAAATTGGTATAAATTTATAGAAATCATATGGCAAAAGAAATAATAAATTCAAAGATAATTACGTTGATTATTAAAGTTTCCAGTTGACGATAAGAGCAATAAATAGATAGTGACATTTATATGCAGGGCTCGAAATAACAGCCTTTCATCACTGTGGAGGAGAGATTTTCAGAATATTTTCAGCCAATTTGGCTGAAAATATTCTGAAAAATCTCTCCTCCACCACAGTGATAACCGGCTGTTATTTTGAGCCCTGTATATGTAAAATAAACTACCACAGACAGTTTCCTTCAGGCTGTTATTTATATATTATCATTTCCACTTGACGCTGGCATTTATGATTAGTGTGATATTATTATTTCCCCTTGACACTATAAGTCATCGTGATTGTTTCCTTTGACAAAAATACAAAGAGTGTTGTTAAAGCAGTGATAACCTAAAGAACCTTTTTTATACTAGTCAAACTTAAGAATTTTTAAAAAGACAGTACAATAGTTTATAATGACATCTGCAAAACAATGCTAACATCATAAAATTTATTTTATGCCGAAATGTTAAGAATAGAATAAAAATACCAGTATACCAAGTTTCATTGCAATTCCTTTATTCAAACAGAAAGTATGGAGAGTGGCCATATTACCACCCCCTCACTCCCCCTTTGCTCTTAATCTTACAGAGCCTTAAAAAAGCTTAGCCCAGATAGGGTCAACAGTCCAAAATTCATTATGATAATAGCACGTCTTTAACTCTATATATGCTAGGCATTCTGGGGCTCCTCTATAACTTTTGAACAACCAATAGGATCGATATGAAAGTTTGCAGACTTATAGCTTATTATAAAAGAAAAAAAAATAGTACCAAATTCTGATGACATCATCCAAATTAATTTAAATTCTACATAAGCATAGGTATTATTCTGTTTACAATTTTAGATATGTATTTTAAAGTTTTTTCACATGGTTTCCGTGTTTTTAGTGAAAATGTTGGAATATACCAGAATTTCAAATCTAAAAATCCGAAAAAAAATCCGATTTCTAAAGAATCTGAAAATTTCAAGAAAAACAGATTAGTCCCACTATAATATAAGCTACCAAATTTCAAGATGTTACCACACCTTTTCGATCCATTGGACTAAAAGTGCAATTTGGATTAAGAAAAGCAGGATGCCGCTGATGGCAAAAAGTGATAGTAATAGCCCATCCAAACTTCGTTTGGTAGGCTAAAGAGGTTTTGTTTCCTCCTATAAATTTAAAGTCTTTATGTTTAAGACCTTCCGAGGGAAAATGATTTATCGTTTTTTATTGTTTGTTTGTTCGTGCATTTTTTTGTTTGTTTGTTTTTAGAAGTTCGCTATGTAAATAATGTTCTACTCTTTAGTTTTACATGTGGCTTGCTATACATACCTCACTTATTTGCAATGCTGAAATAGCTATTGTGAAGGATTTCTTCAATCCTTGATGGTGCAATAAAACCCCATTTACATCATGAACCGTTTTATTTTCTTGTGACAAATTTATGACAGAATTTCCATTTATATCAGGTTTTGAAATATTGTCCTTATTATTATCCAATTTATCTTCTTGTTTGATTTCAGGCATTATATCTTGCTGTGCATCATGCACTCCCACAAGAGTTTTATCTTGGTTATTGTATTGTATTGGTTCTATATATTCGTCCACAGTATCTTTGTTCTCGTCTCTTTGGCTAACTGAGTCCTTTGTCGGCTGTGTATCTTCACTTTTAATATTACATTGGGATAGTTTTATTTCACTGTAGACGCCTTTACAAAGGAATTCTTCATTCCAGTGGCCACCCTCTGAATCTTCAGCTCCACCATCCCCATTTTGGAAGGAAAACATTATTAAAACATCCATTTCTTCCACACCAAGATTTTCTATAGTCCATATAAAAGCCCCAACTGGTAGACTGGTATCCTAAAAAACATGATTTATTCCTAAAAAGCATGATTCCTTCTTCACTGTGATATCTGGTTATAAAAGTCACAAAATATTATTGAATCAAGCATCAAAATAACAGTCAAAAATGGAGGAGTTTTTTTTTAGCAAAGTTTTCAGCATTGTAGTTGAAAACTGTGCTAAAAACACTCCTCCACAGGTGATGTTCAACCATTATTTTAAGTCTTATTGAATACTCACCCCATACTAATATTCTGTAGGGTAAGATATTTCTTTGGGTATACATTACAGTATATTCAAAACCCTCCAGAGGGATATGTAAATACGGTCCAGACGTGTTTTAAAATACCCCATTGTGATGTAAACGAAACCAATATAATCAAAATACTCTATAGGTGTTTCAAAACATGTGTTGTGAATATTATGCAAGTCGAAAATAATGGTTTTATGAAGAATAAAAACATGGCTTCTTAGTATGTGAGTCCTTATGAAAACATCTTTATTACCCAAAGCCATAACAGAAATGTTAGCTTTAGTAGAAATGTTAGCTTTCTGGTTGGGTTAGAAACATAAGCTATTAAAAAAACTAAAATATAATTATATGTAGCTGTTTTAATGACATAGAAAACCTGTTCTAAGTTTTATAGATTTTTTGATCAATGCAAAATAGTAACCTGAAAACAACTGACAGTGTCCGAAATAAGAGCAAGTAATCACTGTGTAGGAGTGATTTTTGAGCTTAGCTCCAGGCTACAAAGCCTAAATCTATGCTCACAAATCACTCCCACACAGTGATTATTTTTTTCTTATTTCGAATACTGTCTGATTCTTTCCTTCAGTGTTATAAATAATAGCAAATAATCACTGTGGAGGAGTGATTTTTTTGTGCAAAAAATCCCTCGTCTACAGTAATTATTCGCTCTTGTTTCAAACACTCACCTTGTAGTTATCAGGAAATACAGGAGATACTTGTCGGCAAGTTAAACGCAAGGAGTGTTCGGGGATTTCAAAAACTGTCCATGCACGAGGATAAAGAGCATGGTAAAAAGCTCTCCCTCCATCAAATGACCAGGTCCAGCCTTGAAGGTTCTTTTCACAATATAATCTCCCACTAGGTGAACAAGGAGATAAGACATGCTAAAATAAAATAAAGTAAATCAATAAATAAATAAACTTTGCACATTATTCTTGCTTTAAAATAATGGGAAAAAAATTGGTAATGCGTACACTTAGGCTAGGGGTAACAAACAGCATTATAAGGGGTTTTACCAATGGAAAATGAGCATAAAACTTCCAAATTCCATTGATTTTCTGCATTTTTCTATTGCTTTCTTCTAGTTCTACATGAAACCCTTCCCAATTTGTCACAAAACCGCTGCTTTTACAAAATTTCTGATTAGTACCCTGCGATATTCAAGAAAATGTTAATAAAACAAAGGACTCAAATTGATTGGTTTTACACCTTTTCAACAAGAAAAATAATAAAACGTTAGGAGGGCTCAAAATTAGTTTGCACAGGGTGTAACATCAACCCTAATGAAATACTTCAGTACCTGATAAACTGTCTTCTCGCCTTTCCGTATACAGACTGTAAACTAAAACAAACAAGTGTTTGAGAAATAAACATAACAAAAATATAACATTCTATATATAAAAAAAATATATTCTGTTAGTTCAAATTGTATTCAGAAATACCCTCATCATTTTTTCTCCACACCCAGTGTGCAACAACCTGTTTAAAGTCTGCAGTAAAGATGCTAGAACAGTGTGTTTATTCTCTAATGTCTTTACTGTGGACTTTAAACAGGTTTTTTCGCCCACTGGGTATTATTCCTAAAAATACTTATGGCACTATTTCGGAAATAAATTGTTTTTTTGGAAGAGTTTTGTGTATTTCCTGTTTTTTAGCAGCCTCCACCCAATTTAGTCTATCTTTTTACAAGCCAACCTTTTGAAATGACAAATTTTATACAGTCAACCCTCCCTTTATTGTCTTCCCTCCCCCTCCATTATCAATATTAAATGTTTGAATAAAATTGAGAAGTGATAAAAGCATGATTCATGTGTATATATAATAACTAATTTACATGAATTATATAGATAATAATAGTGATATTTTACAAGAAGGATTTAAAAAAATTATTCTAATTGTATCTTATTCAAACAATATTTATATTTTGAAATTATATATTATTTGTTTAGCATTCCCATTCTATTTAGCCACTCCCCCTTCCTTTCAGAACCTTGAATTATTTAATAAGTACCTCGGGGCTAAATAGAGGAATTGCAGGGCGATGAAATGGTCAGAGACACTCAGTTATTCATGGTATAAGAAATATTCCACAAAATATCAAACCTTGGCAACTTGATTACGTCTTATTTGAAGTGTAATTATAACAACAAAGCTTGTGCATAATAAAATACAATAGGTAGTTTGACATAAGAGCAAATAATCATTGTGAAGGAGTGATTTATGAGCATTGTTTCAGGTTAGCAAGTTCTTATTTCAAATACTGTTGTTATACCTGATTTACTTCAACTACATTATGTGAATACATTCCAGGAGTCAACTGCCATCTATTAAAATCACCTTGCCAACCACGACCTATCGTACCAGCTCCAATACCTCCAATGGGCACACCTAAAAACGAACCATACAACATGTATTAAGGCGGATTTCCATTAGGTGAATTCGTTTGCATGAATTTTAAATGAAGCCATTGCATTTGTTGAAAGTTGTCACCTTTCAAAGTCTGCAGTAGAGGTAGTAAAAATTGAAATATATGTCACAGCAAAAATGCTGATGTCAGCAATAATATCATTTTAAAAAGATCTGTATTAGCCTATAATCAGACCAAGTTTCATTGCCCCAATACTAATAGTTCAGGAGTTAAATAAGGGGGGCTTATTTGCCCCGCAACCAAAATATATGCCCAGGGTAGAAAATAGGGTTAACGTTCTTTATTCTCTTATTTTCTCTTTCTGAATCCTCCCTCTTCCATCAAATTTTCCCTGTCCAGTTTGGGAAGTTTCAAGCAATTTTCAAGTGGTAAACCAAGTGCACAACGTTGGTTGACAGATCTAGGTAAAAGCCAGTGTTTGAAATAAGAGCAAATAACCACTGTGAAGGAGGGATTTAGCCTAAAGCAATGCTTAAAGATCACTCCTCCCCAGTGATTATTTGCTCTTATTTCGAACACTGGTCCTGTTTTCATTATTATATATACACAATAAATATTTTACCTACCATAAATTTGTTTGCATGATCCAACAGCATACGGATCGATGAATGGTGTTTTACCTTTCCTTTTTTGCTTCTGAGTAAAACGAACATACCTAACAGTTCAAAAATATGAAATTAATGTGCAGTAATTGCTGATAATGCAAGTCTCTCTAAATTCATGTCGGCATTCCCCTGTGGAGGAGCATCTTTAGAGACTAATTAGCTGCAAATTAGCCTCCAAAGAAGCTCCTACACAGGGGAATGCCATAATAAATTCAGAGGCCTGTATTGTTAGCTCATGTGTTACTATTATTATTTTTATTGTTGGTGTGGCTGTTGTTGCATATCACTTAAAACTTGGATGTAATACTGTTATTCCATAATCAACTATCAACTCACTCCTGCTATATTAATATCACAGAAAATACAGGAACTTTTCCAAATTATCAAAAGGCTTGTTCTAAAACCTCGAGTAAAGTAATAAAATAGGGCGGCTTTTTATTGTAATGATCCTTTTAAGAGAATGTTTATCTGACTTTTTAATGATGATGGATGAGCTCAATATCATTTACTTTTGGAAGAGCAAATAATCACACATTGTATAGCTTCAGGCTTAAAAATCACTTATCTCCATAGATTGTTTCAGCACTGTAAATAGCAACCCAGTGGGCAAAAACTTGTTCAAAATCGGCAGTAAAGACACTAGATCAATGTCAAAGACAGTGTTCTAGCTTCTTTACTGGTAACTATGAACAAGTTTTTGACAATTGGGATTGTTTCACAATTTGTATTCCTCTAAAATAATAAAGCAATTAGTACATCGTAATAAATATTTAGGGACCACCTCTAAGATTCGTTACCAGGGAAAGAGTGCTGAATCAATGATCTTGCAATTGATTGGTTTCTTCGTGCCGAAGAAACCAATCAATAGTGAGTTCATTGACTTAACACTCTTCATCATAGATTAGTTTTTCTCAAAATTATTGAATGCTGCTAAGATATCTGCTTTTGGTAACGAATTTTGGAGATGGCTCCTTAGCATACCTATATGCCATTCCTGCTAACTTTGTTACTTGTGAAAGTCTTGGAAAAACAAAAACGTGAGGTTTTTCTGGAAAAACATGGTTAAGCTTGACTCTCCACCCATATTCAGGTGGTCTGTGTCGGTCAGTTTCCTTGCTCATAACTCATTGTTTATTTCAAAACACCATCGCCTGTCCAAAGGTATGCTTCGTTTTACTTGTTTTCCTGGAAATATTTAAATACAAATACAACTGTCAACCACAAGTGGGCAAAGATTTGTTCAAAGTCCACCGTAAAGACGCTAGAACAGCGTCAAACAACGCTGTTCTAGCATCTTTACTGCGGACTTTAAACAAGTTTTTGCCCATTGGGTATATTTCACAGAATATTTCAATGGTCAATAATTTGCGGAAAGATATTCCGGAAATATTTCCTAAAAATCAAATCAAATCACTTTTTATGTCCATTGTCCACATTTGTAACTTCAGCAAATTTACTCATTTGCAGAAGTAGAATTTAATTCTGCAGAACGTCTAAATAATTAGATAACCACTGTTCATACATTTTATTCACACTCAAATCCTCATTTTAGATGCTTTGTACAAAATCTTATTTCATATCTTATACACACATTTTTCCAACACAAAAAATTATTGAAAGTTTAAACAAATCAAGACATATTTTAAATATACATGAAGATTTTCTATTATAAATATTTAAAGATTCTGATTTCAACATGTCAATTTAATATGACAAATAGACTCAAAAGGCAATTCAGATTGATAACACATACTGATAGGTTGCTCTCTTGTTAAAAGATCACTCTACTACTCATATTACTCAATCAAATTGCAAAGCTGAACAACTATACTAAAAAATGCCCTTTAACAGGTGACTTCCAACAGTTCTTTAAGTCTCAAAATAACAGTCAGACATCAACTGTGGAGGAGTATTTTTGAGTACAGTTTTCAGCCATGAAAGCCAAACACTTTACTTAAAAAAACACTCCTCCACAGGTGATGCCTAACTGTTATTCTGGAGCTTTGTTATATTCAGGCTTACTATAGTTTATATATTACGGCTCAACCAAGTGGAAAAACTGCAAAAAAACTATACTTAAAAGTTATTCACAGTAATCATGCTTAGTTTTTAATCGTTGGTTATGGATCATATCCAAATGCTTTAAACAAGTTTGACATCACATGTGGAGGAGAGTATTTTAGTATAGTTTTCAGCTGTAAATTATAAATAGAAACACCCATCAACAGGTTATTTCCAGCATGTATTTGCAGGCTTATTTAAGCTGTCCAACTAATTCAATAAGTATAATTTGTTGCTGCAAAAACAATCATAGTACGATGTAAAAATACACAGAATGTCTATAGACTAACAATTTTTAAAAGAAATATTCACACTATATTATTCTACTTCCCAGCTGGCAAAAACCTGTTCAAAGTCAGCAAAATAATGTTAGAACAACGTTCTTTGAATGTTGTTCTAACATTATTTTGCTGACTTTGAACAGGTTTTTGTCGGTTTGGTTTAGATTCGATATAATATATAAATATAATAATAACGTGCTTAATAAGAGCAAAATAATCACTGCGGAGAAGAGGTAGTTTCGAGCATAGCTTCAGGTTGAAAAGCGTTGAAGCTATTCTCAAAAATCCTTCCTCCACAGTGATTATTTACTATGATTTCCAGCATTGAATAAAATAATAAAGAATTATTGTAAACAAGCCTGAATATAACTGCCAGACATCACATGGGGGGAGTGTTTTTGAGTAGTTTTCAGCTTTGAAGTTAAAAACTATGCTCAAACAACACTCCTCCACAGGTGATGTCTAGTAGTTATATTCCAGCTTGAACAAATCTAGAATGTATAATTTATAGTATATCTTGACTTTAAAACATCCATTAATCTAGTAAAATTTCTGACAAAATAATTTTGATCTTCCTGTTTTACAGTACACCGAAAAAACTAACCTAAAAATTCACTTAATTTCTAGCGAATACGATCAGCTCCTCCTAAATAAATATAACGATTAACTCTTTGGATATTATTATTGTAATAATTTAATAAATTGAAATTTTTATTGATTAAATTCACTCTACAGTAAACCACAAGTTTCATTCAAATTTTCAATTAAAGTTAAAAGAGAAAGCAAAACAAACCCTTAAAATATTAATGATAATTTACAAATTTCAAGATTCTATCTATTCAACCTGAGGATATAAATCACTTATTTAACACCTGCAGTGAACTGTAGATTTGTTTTATCTTATCAGGTTCTTAGATCTTAGACTATTAGGTTTTCAATAAGTGAGCATATGAAAATTGTAACAAAAGTCAACGATATTGAAATTTTATAATAAAGAATATGCAAGCTCATTACAAGTGTTTAAAATATGAGCAAATAATCAATGTGGAGGAGTGCTTTCTAAGCATTTCTTCAGGCTAGAAAGCAAGAAGCAATGCTAAAAAATCCCTCCTCCATGGTGATTATTAGCTATTATTTCAAACTCTGCAACAGGCATATTTTTTATTTCTCTTCAGAAGAAAAAGTGACTATGACCCCACGCATGGGAAATAATAATCAAAATATCATGAAGTATATACAGAACTGACTGGTGATAACTAAGATAACTGTCGAACATTGCTTGTGAACGGGCCTCAAGATATCGGACATTGCTTGTGAATTAGTGGTCTATACCATAGGTTAAAATAATGACCAATCATCGCTGTGGAGGAGAGGTTTTCAGAATATTTTCAGCCATTTTTGAAAAATATCTTCTCCACAGTGATGACCAGCCATTAATTTAACCCCTGCATACATTAATTTTGTCAAATTTATTTACGTCTTTTTAATTTGAAATGTTTTTCTCTCAAAATTACAGATTTATGATGCCATGAATTAAACTGTCTAACGGAGATTATATATTTCATTAAAGGAAATAAATACAACATTCTTTACTAAAAATATTTGCTTTTCATGGAAGATTGGTGTTTTTTAATTTTCGCCACCTTAAAATTTTGTCAAACAAATATTTTTTTGCATTTTATTATCGTCATACCAAGAATAACTAAAATACAATGTGACGAAATTAATCAAAGTTTTAATGCATACAAATAGTATCATGAAGTACAGGACTAACCATTGCCATAAATGACTGAATTAGCTTCCCCTGCCAAATAAGTGCCACTCTCTGAAAGTAAAAATATTATTAAGCAACCCTGCTGAATAAGTGTCCCTCTTCTTCCTCGCCAAAATAAATTTTATACAACAGTTAATTTTAGATACTTTTTATAATATGCATCTTTGTATTTTGTTTAAATTCCACCTCAAAGTTTTTTTTATAATTTTTCATTTTAAGAATCGTTGCTACCAGCAAATTATTAGTATTTGCCAGAATAACAAGTCTGTAGTGTCTGTCAGACTGTCAGACATTGCTTGAGCAGTAGTTTTTTTTTAATATAGAAAAGCTAAAAGCTATACACAAAAAAATGCTCCTTCATGGATGATAATTATATTTAGGATTGGTGTATACAAAAACACATAATACTGATGATGTCTAATTTTCTAAAACCAAAAATGACCAATACAAAATACATATTCTCTTCACAACATCACGTATATATTAGAAGTTTACAGCCTGTCAATAAAATACATTACAATATCTAACAAATTGTAAATACAATAATTATATCAAATAGTGTATTAAAAAACTATAAACATATCCATGAAATATTCAACTATAATAAAGATGTGAACAGTTGTATTATAACAAAATACAGTGAATAGTATAGATATAAAAGACCTATAGAGAGAAATAATTACACTATACACTATATACCCTGCATATACTATACAGTTGATAGTTTTTTATTATTGTTGTTATGGTTACCCAAAGCAAGGCCACTAGATTACAAAGGGTTGCAAAAGGAAGAAAGATAAAATAGATTCAAAATATATAGAATTATAAATTTTGTATTATATAAAAAAATATAGAGTTGGTAAAAAAGTATAAAATTTCATTTCATTTATTAAATCTTATCCTATTTCAACTTCATTGAGTTTAGAGATTTATTTACAAGCTTAGATGAAGAGGGGAAAAAATCATGTTTAATGTCAGAAAATGTCAGTGAAATGTCAGAAAATGGCAACTACATTGCCTCTAATCTCGAGACTGTAATGATCTTTGTAATAATGATATTAGAAGTATGGTAGACAGGAGACTATATTGCCTCAGATTTTTGTTCTTAAAAATCGAAGGTGTACCTCAGAAGAATTGGAAAACAAAACCCAATTTTCCGAGGCAATATTACGTAAATAGTGCCTCAATCTCGATGTAAAATTCCTCGGAAAATGTACCGTATATCAAATACTGGATATAGTATAGATATCTACCTATTTGTTGAGTGATGGGTTAATACAGGTAATATGGAGACCCTTAAATTTATTTTGCATCTAAAGCGAGAAAAACAATTGTTCTCACACTTACGTCTTACAAAATTTGATGAACCAAATTGTTTAATGGAATTCTTGTTTGTATTTAAAATGTTCATTATAAATCCTTAGCACAAAGTGTCTACTTGAGAGAACTTTTTGAGAAATGTGTCAGCCTACTGAAAGTTTCAAACTTTGTATTACCAGTACATATTGAAAGAATCCTAACCATCAGATTTACATATGCCTTCAGTGGTCGAAATAAGAGCAAATAATTACTGTGAAGGAAGGAGTTTTTAGCATAGCTTCAGGCTTTCTAGCCAGAAGATATGCTCAAAATTCACTCCTCTGCAGTGGTTATTTGCTCTAAATTTGACCACTGGACTTACCTTATTATAGTAACTTTCCACTTATTTTTCTAAAATTTCTTTATTTTTGTTACAACTTTGTATTCGTTAGTTTTACTTAAAATTCAATAATCTTAGTTTATTTTCCTAAACGTGTTAATTAAATTGACATTGATCAAAAGCTTTACTTAACAACACTCCTCCAAAGGTGGTATTTAGAGGCTTGTACATGTGAAGCAACAATAAACACTTGGCAACAAGGATTAATGAAAATCTTAATACAAAAACAAGAATTCACACATGTACAAATAAACACAGTCATAAAGGAAATATGACAAGCGTTTTCTTTTTCTTTTCAATAGATAATATCAGCTCAAAATTACAGAAATACTATCAATATTCTTACCCTATAATCTTAATTGGTATTTTTAGAGAGAGCATTTTTATTGTAGAACTTGCTGTAGCATTGGTATACAGACACCTATTATTGTAACTTAAATATATAATTGTTACGAGTCTGAAAAGAACAAATTGATCATCTTAATTTTTTATTGCCCCTTTACAGGCTGTTGGCTGCAAATTAGCCTCCAAAGATGCTCCTCCACAGAGGAATGTCATCGTGAATTCAGAGAGGCCTGCTTTACCTATTTCATATTTATAGAGAGAAAATGAGAAACAGTATTATGGAAAAACCACCATCCAGTCTATTTGTGAGAAAACCGTTGGAGAGGGGGAGAGGTTGCAATGTCAGGTATATCAACTGACAAAGATAGTGAGAGAAATAAAACCATGAGCTTTTCGTTAAACACCATCAGTAGTGTCTCTTCAAAGCTGGTGCTGTGTTAGTCTGCGTCAATATATAGACCTAGATCTGACACATGTGATAATATCAGTTTTTGAAAATCCCAGGATTTTCAACATCAAATGCACACTGATATCTAATCGACAACAGGGAGGTGAGACAGACCAGACAGAGAAACTATCATAATGAATGCATACAGGCCAAACGAGCAATCATTAATTGGGAAATTTTCTAGCCTATGAAAATGTTTTTAAACATAGGCTAACATCTTCCCAGTGTACAAAAACTTGAGGTTTTTCTAGGGCCTTTATTGTGAACTTTGAACAAGTTTTGCCTACTGCGGTTATTTCCCACAAAAGATTTGGCACCAATTCCCATATTTGGTTAACATAGTAATGGATTTAATGCATTTAAAACCGGTAAAAAGTGGTAAAACATGGTCCTGCTTACAATTATGCTACGATAGATAATGTTAGATAGATTATATTACTTAACAGACTTGTATATATTGATAATAAAAACATAAATTGAAACAGTCGCTTTGGTCATCTACTGATGAGTCTAAACAATACATGATGCCAAAAATTACTAGTTGTTCTTAATTTAGCATATTTCTCTCCATGTGGCAGCTGTAACTTAACATCTGCAATGATTTATAGATTCTCAAACAATTAAGAAATAGTTTTGAGTCTTTCAGTGGTAACAAATATGCTACTCAACGGCGTACTCAGCACAGTCTGTACTTTTTATAGATTTTATGACGTCATAATGATGCTTTTCTGCTAAATTAGAGTAATTAGAAGTTTATTTTGACGTATCCTATGGCAAAAATGATAAACCTTTTAATTAACTCTTAAAATGCAGAAGTTTAAATGTTTGACAGATAACACCCATCGATTGGTTTTCTGGATTTTTATTGGTTTTTTCGCCTTCGACGTCATATTTCGTAAGCAATGACTTCATTTTTAACCATTTTTTTTTGCATATTTAAATTCCTCTCAAAAAGTTAGATTAGGAAAATAAAACTCACAAGAAGCAAAAAGGAAGGTATCCTAAAGAATTTTGACATTAAAAAATAGTACATTTGCCTGCCAAAAATGTGCCTTAACATCGTTGAGTATATATACTGTATCTTTACTAACCATTTATTTCAATTGCTGGAGATAAACTGCAGTGATCAAATTATTTACTCTTATTTCGACCAATGAAATGCAATATATATATTTAACTACATTTTTAATCTCCACACCAACCTTTAATGTGTTTATATAGGCTACATTCTCTGCATTTTGCTGAAACAAAATCCTAGGTTATACATTCCGACCGTCCCGATCTGCCCGGGAGACTCCCGATATTACAAGTATACTCCTGATCTCCCGATAAAACAAATAATCTCCAGATATCAAGAAAAATAAACATTTTGTTTGAAAAAGGTTTCTTCCTAGTTAAAGTGATACTGAAAGGAAATAAATGTTACTTTGAGGTATGTCTTACAGTTGATTTATACCTGCGTATATAATGCTTAAGAACCCTAGTAACGAGGTTTCTAAACTAAATCACGAAAGAACAAAAATTATATTCATTCATAGATTCTTATATATATTTTATTTTACACTTTCATACTTTTATTGAAGTTAACTTAGATTTATTCATTGATATTGCTATTGATGATGTCAGTATTTATATATTGATCATATAATACACAAATGTGTTAAATAATAGCTTGAATGAAATCATTTCTGAACAATATTTTCTCCATACTATATACAAAGAATTTTAATAATATAAAATTTATCTAACATATCGGATCAGTAGCAACACTTTCTTGTACTTTAATTAAGCTTAGGATTTGTGTAAACAACTTTTTACATAAGAAGAAAAATATTTAAAACAAATGCTTTCATAGCCTCTATGGTATAGCTATATATATCATAAGTTCCATTTAGAAAAAGCCTGTTAATTCAAATAATGCATGTATAAAAGTTATCCTAAAAATTACTCTCATATGGTGGTTATGGTCTCTTTTTCTATTGTTTTGGATTTAACCTTAAATTTCATCTTTTTCACCTGCCTTAGATTTAGCTAGCTAGCTAGTAGCTAGCTATAGATTATTATTTTCTTTGTTTTACAATCATAAAATATTAATATCCAGCTGGCCATTTTCGTTCTAAATGACAATATTTAAAAACTTAACACTAGGACTACAGCGTAGTACATAAAGAATGTAAAGCAACGAAAGTGTTTCAAAAGTATATTATACATACACACTATAATGACAATGAACCACTCAATGCTGTTTCTCTTCCTTCTGTAAATGAAATAAGTTCTGCTAGAAACATGTGGTTTCTGACTTACCCATATTGGGATTGTTTATGCACCGACTTTCAAGTTTATTGAGAAAGTTTAGTCTGAGTCTCACGTTTTACTAGTCTACGATATATTAAATGGTCTTTTGTGGTAAGAAATATTGAAGTTACTATAGGATTAATTTATTGGTGGGAAGTACCAACCTCGTTCTCAGGGCTTCTTGCCTTTTTGAAATATGGAAGGGCGGCGCTCTTCTGTGTTTCGAAAAGGCAAGAAGCCCTGGGAACGAAGTTGGAAAGTACGTGAAAAATTGAGTATGTATTACTTACAATTTTAGAAAATTTGGTACCAAATTCTAATGAATCTGTTTCCTGATAAAACTATCCCTCGTCATGGTAGAAAATGTCGTCAAGAGAGAAGGAGCCCTGGGAACAAAGTTGGAGACACGTTTTTTTTTTTTAATATTTGAGCGACAACTTGAGTTTCTTATTTTTTACCAAAATTTTGGAACTCAAGTTTCTTATTTGTTTCTCAAATTATCAAAGTGAAAACTGTATGTACTGCTAACAAACATAAAATCTTGACAAAATGAAATGGTTCGTTTTTTTAACGTATTCTGTTGTTGGCACAAGTGGAGAACGGTTTGTCCAAAAGAGACAACTACGTCTGTTTTAGGGGTTAAAATCGCAAAAATGATATATGGATGTTTCTTACTGTTTGCAAATTTCAATTCTGTGTTTCTTATTTTTCGAGATAAATTCAGAACAGTTTTCTTATAAACCTGGTGTTTCAGATCACCGTGCATGGTCTAAAACTTTGTTCTTCCAAAGAATTCCTATGTCAATGTTGTAGACACATTCAAAAAATCGCTTTGCAGACTCGCATTCAAAAAATCACTTTATTCATTTTTGAGCAAAATCTCTGATGGATTGTCGACAACTGGCCGTACCAATAATAGAAGGGATCAATCCAACTGTCCATTTCATATGATTCCAGTTTGGAATATCGACACTGGACGGACGTTTAATCATTTATCTCTGGTCTTACACTTCGAAACCTTACAAAACGATAAAAGGTATATGGAAAACAACGCTTCGTTCTATCTAAACAATACAAATGATTATGACTTGAATGTCTGAGTAAAGATCCCCAAGGCAAATTTGTTCACAGGCAGGCTTGTACTCGCGCAAACAGTTTTCAGTTTGTGTAAGTAATTTAAAATTTATAAAGTAATTCATATCACCTGCAGAGTGCAATAAAATCTCGATATAAGGAGCTCTGAAGGGAAACGGAAAAAAAGTTCGCTGGGGTGGAAGTATATGGAGTTTGTTGACCAGCAGAGGAAAGGGCATCGAATTCGTTATACAGTTCATAGCTGCTAAATCTATATCGTAGGTTCAGCTCAATGAGAACCAACGCCCGTTAAAAAAAGGTTACTAAGAGTAGCCCCTGGGTAGGAGGTTGGGTGAGTGCTTATCTGAGAAGGTACGTAAGATGATGAGAGCGTAATCAGGCATTTGAGTTACAATCATTCTCTTTTTTTATTTATTATTTTGCGTTTTAAAGTTATTCTGCCACGGAGGCTTTTTACAGAGACCTTGATAAGTAAATAGATTTTGATGTTTTTAACTCTCAAGCCTAAATTTCCACTAAAGATTTATCTACGCGTAAATCGTACTCATATAAACAATATGATTGATCCGTTGGTTAAAATTGTTCTTTAGTTCGCGTTCTTCCTCCCAAGTGCTAACGTAGCAACTAGAGAATAGTCGGCTTTGGGCGGGGGAAGCAAGCTAAGAAAATCGGAAGATAAAACGGGAATCGGACGAAAACAAAATTTACGAGTCTTTAACTAGACATAATCCTCCCCTGTAGTGTTGAGGGGAGCACCTAAAAAAAACTAGTGTTACTAGAGTTGAGTGGGCCTTTTCTAATTAATACTATACATGTTCACAAAACAATACAGCAACTTTAATTTCTGACCAATTATAGTTAAAAAACTAAGTAAGTCATCTTTTTAGACTTATTTTTCGTCAAATTTAGTGACGTCATAGCAAATTATTGACAGTAAAATGCTGATTTAGCACCTTCTTTTTATTAGGTACGATCAACGCCACGATCGATTTCGATAAAGGTTAATTTAGAACACATAAAAGTACGGTTGTTAGCATCACACAACATGACAGATGACGTCACAATTTTCTAAGAAAAATTAAAATTTTATAGAAATAATAATTGCAAAAAATATGAAACGCTATTGACATTTAATAATGGACACTTGTCATAAGACCTGCAAATTTTAGTCTTTTTCCTCTGTGAAAGCCTCCTGAATTGCGTCGAGTACACTTAACTAAAAGTGCCACAACTTTTAGGTGAAGTAGTGTTATAAATGCTTAGAAAACAGAAAAATAGTTTTTTACTGGCCAGTTTCTATTACGACCCCTCCCTTCTATGCATGTTGGTGCTCCAGCCAACCCCTGCCATTACGACCCACCCCTTTTGTCGAAAAGGGGGGGGGGATTTATTTGAGGAGGGCATTACGGAGACTACTATTGTAGTTGAAACATTTATATGACTTATGTAAACGCAATAATATTGCTAAAAATAGCTCTACAGTAATCATTAGAACGCTGCAATATCCATAGATCAACATATTTTCGCGGAGTTATATTCCGAGGCATACCATAAAACAAGACGGTTTGGGAGGCGTATTTATATTTCAGAAATAACGAGATTCCATCATTTGTTGTTTGTTTGCATTCTACCAAGACCAGATGATGTAATCGGTTGCATTACTTGTAAGTTAGGAATGTTTGCAAAATCCTAAAATAAAAATGAAAGAAAGTTAATATAGATTTTTAGCAGCTTGATTTAACGATTTGTCAAGTAGAAAGATTTGTTGATGAGAAAGAAAGGGTTAATTTTTTCAGATTTTTTTTTTGTGGCAAAATCCACAAAAGCAGCTAACTAACTGGATCCAGTTGTTCGAAAGACGATTAATTTAATCCTGGATTAAATTGTCTTTTCACAACATTTGTTTGGTAGAAAGCAGTTTTAATCCATGGTTAGCGTTAATCAGCTTTCGAACAACTGGACCCAGTACTTTGCCAAAACATTTGAGGGCAGAAAGTTTTACTATTCTTGCGGTTTTTAATTCTAATAAATCGTAATCTTTGTGGCCAAATTAGTTCCAGTGAAGTGATCTTTTTTCTCTTTCTTTCTTTTGCAAAAAACTATATAGGAATAACACGTTTATAACCTCCATGGTTAGGGGAAGTTCCTAGCCATGTCGAAAAACAATGGTAGATATGTCGAAAAACAATGGTAGATGTGTCGAAAAAAAATTGTAGATATGTCGTAAAACAATGGTAGATATGTCGTAAAACAATGGTAGATATGTCGGGGAAAAAATGGTAGATATGTTGAAAAAGTTCACTTGGAATTAAGTTGATTATTGCCATGACTGTTTACATTGTAACATGGCCTGGAAATTGAAGGCAGTAAATAATCGTTTTAATAAAACAAAGGTTGAGTTTATGGATTTCCTCATCAACAAAACTTAGTACCTTAATACATTAAATTTAAAAGTACCGTATTTACTGTAATGAGTGCCCGGGCGCTTATAAAAATTTTCCGATCTCAGGGGGGGGGGCCTATTAGCGAGGGGCGGTTATGTAATAATTTTTGTTTTGAGGGGGGCGCTTAATAACTTGACACAGTTCTGTGATGAACTTTTCTGTTTTTTCTAAAATAATCATCCACAACCGGCACACAACTAAGAAACAACGTCTTATTAACTAAGAAACAACTGTCACATTAATCAACTTCAACGTCTTCATCCCCTTTATCTGACTCAATTACAAGACCAGGGTTTTCTTCAACGCCTGAGTCATCCAAAGCAAAAAGGGTCGTTCCCGTAATCTTCGTGTCAATTTTTTATTAAAGAGGGGCGCTTATTAAAGAGGGGCGCTTATTAAAGAGAGGCGCTTATATAATAATTTTCGTATCAAAGGGGGCGCTTATTGGAGAGGGGCGCTTATTACAGTAAATACGGTAAGTATACACTTACAAGGAGTTTCAACATTTCCTTGGTATCTGGGTCAACTTCGATTGGATCTTGTTCCAATGCAGAAATCTAAAAATACAATAATGAGTAGGGTTTAAAATAGTCTACTGTATGGCAACAGCACCAACAGTACAATAGAAGAAACCTTTATGTGTAATGTATCAGCCTAAAATAACAACTATGCAGTTGTTGCAGGGTTTTGCACAAACTACATCGGGGACAAGACTCTTATGCCAAGAGAAAATCATTGATTCCCCAATGACTCTCCTTCTAGAGGCTGTGGTTGGAGGATTTTGCATTTGATGAATCCAATATCACCAAAAAAAAAATGGTTACGAAATGAGACATTAGAAAAACAGAACGACTGTATAAAGCAGTTTCTATTCCTTTGTATTAATTACAGATGTAAAGTCAAATAAAGATGCACACCAAGCTAAAACATTTCCATATCCGTTTAGATCAGTCCAGAGACATATCCAGGGCAATTTTGATACTGGTGTACAGGTATGGAAGCCCAAATAATTGAGCAATTTTTTTCCTTCTCATTTTAGTTATACTAAATTACCTAACCACTCAATTCCGATATCAGAAAAAGGCAAGCCTTTACCTGTACTGTTCAAATAAACAATCAAATAGGGGTAAAGGTAACTTTTACTATTTCCATGCGCTCAAATGAAGGTATGCTAAAAAAGGCCCTGGATATGACACCACACAACGGAAATAATTTTAGTGACACTAAGTAACACAAGAAAAGTTCTTACTTCAGGAACATAGTTATCACGACGTTCTCTTTCTTCTTCTTGAAGTTTAATAGAAATACCACGGACTGGACCAAGTTCAATACGTTTCATCAAATGAGTGATAAATCTTAAAATAAACGAATACATATTAAAGGAATCATCTTTAAATCGGGTGCCATGTTATGATTAAAGACTTGCATATTTTAAATGCAGAAAAGAACATAATCTTTACTACTATATCTAATTTACATTAAAAACAGACCAAACCCTTAGATTTTTTGCTACAGCATTTCGCAATTTGCATGAATTCCATTCCCAAGTATTTTTTTAGGAACTGGGACCAAATTTCAAAAAACTATTTCCTTTAGTGATTTGTGACTAATTCCTAGATCCCAGTGGAAAAAAACTTTTTCAAAAGCACTGTTGTCTTTACTTCGGACTTTAAACAAGTTTTTGCCCACTGGGATATTGCTTGTAAATTCATTTAAATATGCAGTGGTAAAAATAAGAGTAAATATCTATGTGGAGGAGTGACGTTGGCAATGAAGCCTAAAAAATCCCTCACCCGCATAGATTGTTTATCTTAGGAGCCATCTCCAAAATTCGTTACCAAAAGCAGATATCTTAGCAGCTTTAAAAAAGCAAAATTCAATAATTTTGAGAAAAAGCAATCTATGATGAAGAGTGTTAAGTCAATGAGCTTGTAATTGATTGGTTTCTTCGGGACGAAGAACCCAATCAATTGCAAGATCATTGATTTAGCACTCTTCACCTGGTAACGAATTTTGGAGATGGTCCCTTATTTCGGAAACTGATATCCGTAATTTTAGTTTCAGCCTAAGCAATTGAAGTTCTCAACATCGTGTCAATTAAAACACTAAGAGAGATTCCCAGCTTAAACATCATCATTAACCAATCAATAAATGTCAAACGAACACAAGACCTTAAAATTAAATTCTTTGGTGGTTTATAGGGTTTTTTATTTCCCTGTTTTGAAAATTATCAAATGCAAAATAATTCTTAGATCCCAGTAAACAAAATCTTTTTTAAAAGCGTTGTTACTCGCCCTTACTTCAGACTTTCGACAAGTTTTTACCCACTTGGATATTGCTTCTAAATTCATTGAGGTATATACAATCTAAAGCAGCAAAATATCCAGAGGTCAAAATAAGATTCAATAATCAATGAGGAGTGACGTTTGAGCATAGCCTGAGGCCATGAAGCCTGAAAAATAACTCATCCAGTGATTATTTAATCTTATTTCGAACACTGATATCCGTAATTAGTTTCAGCCTAAGCAAATAAGGTTCTCAACATCATGTCAATTAAAACACTAAGAGAGATTCCCAGCTTAAACATCATCATTAACCAATCAATAAATAAATATCAAATGAACTAACTTTTGTCAACACCTTAAAATGAAATTCTTTTGTGATTTATAGGGTTTTTTATTTCTCTTTTTTGAAAATTATTTAATGCAAAGTAATTCCTAGATCCCATAAACAAAATCTTTTTTAAAAGCCCTGTTCTATCTTGTCCTTACTTTAGACAAGTTTTTGCCCACTGGGATATTGCTTCTAAATTCATTTGAGCTATACAATCTAAAGCAGCAAAATATCCAGGTCAAAATAAGAGTAAATAATCAATGTGAAAGAGCGATGTTTGAGCATAGCATATCATGCAGCTATGAAGCCTTAAAAATCACTCACCCACAGTGATTATTTAATCTTATTTCAAACACTGATATCCGTAATTAGTTTCAGCCTAAGCAATTAAAGTTCTCAACATCGTGTCAATTTAAACACTAAGAGAGATTCCCAGCTTAAACATCATCATTAACCAATCAATAAATATCAAACGAACATAAACTTTTATCAAGAACAACATCATTAATCAATCAATATATGAACAAACTTTTGTCAAGACCCCCAAATGAAATTCTTTGGTGGTTTATAGGGTTTCTTTATTTCCACCTTTTGAAAATTATGCAAAATAATTCCTAGTAAAATCCTTTTCAAAAGCACTGTTCTATCTCGTCCTTACTTCGGACTTTCGACAAGTTTTTACCAGCTGGGATATTGCTTCTAAATTCATTCGAGCTAGCTATACAATCTAAAGCAGCAAGATATCCAGATCAAAATAAGAATAAATAATCAATGTGAAGGAGCGACGCATAGCATGAAGCCTGAAAAATCCCTCACCCACAGTGATTGTTTAATCTTATTTCGAACACTTATATCCGTAATTAGTTTCAGCCTAAGCAATTGAAGTTCTCAACATTATGTCAATTAAAACACTAAGAGAGATTCCCAGCTTAAACATCATCATTAACCAATCAATAAATATCAAACGAACACAAACTTTTTTCCAAGACTTTAAAATGAAATTATATGGTGGTGGTTTATAGGGTTTTTTATTTCCCTTTTTTGAAAATTATATCCAAATGCACTCCTCCGCATATGATTGCTGCAGTGAATAGCAAGGACTTGGTGACATTGCATAATTTAAAATCCTTAATAATCATGGCAATGTTGAAATAAGAACATGTATCACTCTGGAGGAGCGATTTTTTAGAATAGTTTTAGGCTACAAAGCCTGAATCTACGCTCAGATATTCACAATAATTATTTGTTGTAATTTCAAACACTGGAATGTCTAGCTAAGGCAATTTATTGTTATTTAAAACATTTAAATGCCTAGGGCATTTTGTTGATTAGTAGAACAGTGAAAATTGGGATAGTGAAACAGGTTTCAGTTTTAATGTAGGAATTTAAAATAATTTTGCCATTTCAGCACAAAAGCATCCAACTGCCGCGGTGGACATTTTCATGGTCGGTGGATGGGTGCGGAAGATTAGACGCTTTCCGTGGCAATTTGAGTATGGATGTGTTCCCTAACAAATATGACATTTGTGCAAATGAGCTAAACAAGCAAGGCTAGGATATGACTCTAGCTAGCTATATACTTAAACGAAGCAAGGTAATAATGTAAATATATTTGCTTACCCAGCAATCTTGTTCCTAAGTTTCTTACTTGGGATGATTGCAATTTCCTCGCATATACGTTTGTTGGTGTGGAAGTCATGAGTGAGACGAGTATAGTATTTCTCGATGATAACTCTAGCGGCCTTCTTCACGGTCTTTGTGCGTACGCGACCCTAAACCAGAACAACAGTAATAGCTATTACGCTTTTGTGATCATAAATACACTAATAGTATTGGACAGGTTTGCAACAGACTACAGCAAAATATAGTTAAAATAACGACCATTCAAGCATCTTTGTTTAATCGGTTATGATAATATATAATTCCAAACAGAGCCATTCCAATGATTGCTAAGATAATAACAGTATAAATCATGTAACTTCGCAAAATTTGCGAGCAGTACCCACCATCTTGGCAGCAAAACAGAAAAGAGTTATCTTCCATATCGAAAGAGAAGATTTTACGTCAGCCGAAATAGTCTAGTCTGGTAACAAGGTACCATAGGACGACCAATTGCGACATGGAAGTAGACACAGGCTAGTGTTGACAGCATATATTTTACGGTACCGAAAATATAAATAAATGTTTACAAAGTTATTTTTCCCAAGCGTCGCCGCCCAACTCAAACGCCTTGACTTTATTTTTCTCGAAAATGGCGTTATCAAACGAGCTTGCCAAAAAGCGTTCATCAAAACTCAAAATTATATATATAATTCCTACAAAAGAAATTACAAAACTTATTCTCCAAAATTCGCTACAAATCATCAGATGGTATTTCCATAAGTAAGCACCTTCCAAGCAAGCAACTTGTTCTGTTCGAAGAAATATGCACGGCCCAGATTCTTATGGAGGAGCTTCCTTCCATTTCCTGATGATGACGCACGATGGAGAACTTTGAATTCAACCTCGTCACCCAGGGCCTTTTATGTCCTGGGATGAGCATGCATTGAATTCGTATGGAAAATATTTAATATGCAATTCAATTGACGATAAACAAAGCAGTTTCTAATCATTTTCACAAATTTGCAATAGGCGCCTCTTTTGATCAATTTTTAAATTCAAGGAAATACGGTGTGCTACTCCGACTTCTTATTTTATTAAAAAATAAAACGCAAAATCATTCATTACCTATAACTAAATGTTCTCCATAATTTTACACTATTTTAACAAAGTGCCTATCTGCAGTATCATCGAATAACCAGGGGAGGGCGGAAATTCTTCCAAATTTATTAAGCGGGGAGGGGGATTGTGGAATAACCGGGTGGTTGGCAATTTCTATAGTTACTAAAGAAAAGTGATAACACTTTTACTTTACTATCGCTATTCGATGGTTTGCGTAGCTGGCAACTGGTCGATTAGTTGTCATTCTAACTCTACGTGAATTTTAGCTTTCTAGCGATCAGTTGACTGCTTTATATGTTATCGCAGAATTCTCAAAGGTGGTTATTAAGAGGTTATCCAAAAATTAATAAGCTTATTCGACACTGCAGAGTACTTTCTAATTTTTCCCTATTGGTTTTTCGGAAAAAAACAATTAACGCATCTATGTGAGGCACTTACTTAATCCTGAGTTTGCCCTTGCGCATAACTTTGAATTAAATAAAAGTGATATCATTCCAAAAAACAATTGTTGAAAAAATTCGCTTATCATTCCAATGATTTCCAAACGATGACGTAGACCAAAAAAATAGGCTTTTTTTTTCAATATGATATATGGCACACTGTTGGATTTAAAATTTTATGAGGAGAGGGGAGGGGGTTATGCCCAGGCTCTCAGAGCTCTAAAAAGCCTTGGCCTAATAGGGTTAAACGCAAAAATACGGTATGTAGCCCTAGCTAATATACACTTATTGCGTAGTCCCAAGGACTGGGGCTCAGGTTAGCCTGCAATCATGGAAAAAAACGTTTAATGAGAATATCACCTCTTCCTCTGCGTAAAAGTAGATTCAAAGTTGTGTCCCAGCTTGCACTCTTTTTTGTCTCGGTCATCACACAACTTTGAAATGGGAGAAGAGGGGGTACACATTTTTATACTTTTATCATTGTACATGCCCAGGATTGCCGTTAAAAATGTCGCAGACCTAAATGAATGTGACAAAACACGCAAGCAAGCCTGCAAGAAAACGGGAGAAATTGGGAATTGTTTTCACTGCCTCAATTAAAGGTACGATGAGTATACAAACTCGATTTCGAGTTCTTCGTCGCTCTTCCGTATTTCGAAAAAGCAAGAAGTCCTGGGAATGAGGTTGCATGTTGCCAGAATCTTCCATCTGTTTATGTCTTGTAATAGAACAGAAGAGTAGACGCTAGGAACAAGCTAGAAGATATAAAGCTAACCATAATGTTGGAATAAATATTCAAAAAATGAATATATCAAATTTGTAAATGCAGTTTATACAAAAGAAATAAGTGGTCGCTCTCCAAACTATTAATATAATGTGTCGCTAAATAAGTTTAAAAATAAAACCATATCTATCCATTCTACTGGATAGAAGTCTCTACGCAACACTTCGTGTCGGATGGGCTTTATGTTTCTACTGTAAGGCAGCCTTTACATAAATTCCTAAATAAGTTTCACCCTAAACGAGCTTTTAATTTATCAAATGCAATATCGTTTAGGGTAAAACTCATATAAGAGTCGATGTAATGGTTGCCTAAATGACATATTGCGGATAGATTTTCATACTAAACAGTGATTCTTAGTGGAAACAGGTAAACAAGACGATTTCCCGTCTGAATCTTGTTCTGACGTTTTCACCATGAAAGTGATATTCTTTGGGCAAAAAGAAGACAAAAAACCAACTAGAAGATTGCTGGCATTTGAAAATTCTCCCTTTGTTCTAATCACGAAAAAAAAAAAATACAACTCCAAAACATTTCAGAGCGAGCCGGTATTGTAATGGAAGCATAATCTAAAGGCGGATCTCCAGTAGGCAAATTCTAAATAAAGTCGTTGCATTTGTCGAAAGCAACGTCGCCTGAGATCCGCCTTAAAACTTGTGAATTGTAACAACAACAGACCTGAATATAACTGCCAAATATAACCTGTGGAGGAGTTTTTTTTAGTATAAAGCTTAAAACTACATTCAAAAACACTCCTCAACAGGTGATGACCGACAGTTATACTCTTGGCTAGACAATTTTACAATGGAATGGTTTCTTTATTACGACGTAACTAATCAATTGCAAGGTAGTTGACTCGCACACTAATCTTCCCCGCATATGTTAATTCAGAGAGTTAATTAGAGGGAAGATTTTTCCCTGAAAAATCTCTCCGCCACAGTGATGACGCCAGTTATTTTAGTCCCCTGTTAATTTATAGCTGATCTAAGTAGCTAAATGATAAAAGTTGAAACAACGTTTAGTAACTATGGTGTACACGCTTTCCAGAGTATGATGCTTGTGCAGGATTTCCTCTCTTTTGACCAGGATTTTGATCAAAACCATCTCCATTAAGCTCCATCCCCGATTGTCCACCACGACCAGAATAACCACCGAAACTATTACCTCTATTACCACGATTTCCACCGCGATAACCACCTCGTGCAACATTACCACCACGATATCCTCCTCTATCACCACCACTACTACCGCCCCTTTCACTTCCACGACCATTTCCCCTATTTCCGCCACGGCTACCTATTCCGCCACGATTAAAGTCGCCCCTTTCGTTTCCGAGGTCAAAACCCATATTGTTACCACGACTAGCACCCCGATCGCCACTACGATTAACGCCTCTATTATCGCCACGGCCACGATTACCACCTCTACCTCTTCCAAAGCTGTCGTTTTCGAAACCATGAGAATCACCACGACCACTGCCCTTATCACTACCACGACCACCGCCCCTATAACCACCACGACTGCCACCTCTACCACGTTCAAAGTTGTCATTTCCTAAACCATTTGATGCACCTCCAGGATAATTATTATGATTTAAGCCACCTCTACCTCTAAAAGCATTAACTCCTGCAGCTTGACCCTTTGGTGCAAAGAATCTATTTACACGCTCTAAATTAGATCTAAAAAATAGAAACTTTTCGTGAAATAATTTCAAAGTACTCGTGACAACTTCGCTTTTCTCGGTTTCACCTGTTGCAATTTTGCTAACTTGTTCTTCCATATATGCACGAATTTTTGGTTCACAAAGTTCTTGGTCTAGTTCCTCAAAACATGAAAGAAATGCTAAACCAAATCCACGAGGGACCATATGTCTAGATGTAGGACGGGCATCGCCTCCCTGGTGACCACCCCTTCCTCTGTTGTTGTTGTTCTTTCCAAAGAATTTTCTTTGAGGAATAATTTGTCCTCGTTGACCATCTTCTCCAGGTCCACACACATCTACATAATGCCGTTCCTGTACATTTTTGATATGTTGTGGTATCGAAGCATCAGTGCCGATACCATGCTTGTCCATTAATGTAATCAGTTCACTCTCTTGTAGGTAATCAGGTGCTTTTGTAAATTGTTCCTCCTTTAGAAAGTTCGAAAGAGCAAGCGGTTGACCAGATTGGAGTACATTATTAGGTGGCATGCGAGCTTCGTTTAGCATGAGACTTTTGAACTTCCATGGCATTGCAAACATGAAGCCTTTATCGATAATCTAGTGCACAAAACAAATACAATGAACGCGTATTGCACAAATTTATCAATGCCAGGGCTCGAAATAACAGCCGGTCATCACTGTGGAGGAGAGATTTTTCAGAATATTTTCAGCCAACTTGGCTGAAA